>JANRMJ010125374.1:0-12369 GCA_025584955.1 Alethe diademata | reverse complement strand
CAGGCAGCGCGGCGGCGGCCCGGTCGCCGTGAGGGCAGAAGCGCTCGGGGGCCTCGGAGGGGCGGAGGAGGCGGCGGCGGCGGCGCCGGGCGGGCCCATGTCGGCACCGGGCACAGGTACCGCGGGCACCGACGGGACGGGAGGGCGGTGCCGGGGTGTGTGTGAGGAAGGGGTCTCGGGGATGGCGGGAGGAGGGCACAGGGGCCTGGCGGGGGCACGGGGAGGGGGGTTCCGCAGGCGGAGGGGCCGTGGGGCTGGGAGTAGGGAAGGCTCGGGTGGCGGTGCTGAGAGCACGGGGAGAGGGAGGCCGGGAGAGGAGCGGAAGCTGCTGGTCCCGAGCTGCTGGTCCCATCCGGGAGAGGGCCCGGGCTGCGGAAGAGCTGCGAGCAGGGACTGGGGTGGTAGCGAAGGAGTCTTTCTATACTTAGTGCCTTGTCTGTAGGCCTCTGTTTCACGGTGGAAAGCGCGTTCATGCAAGTCCTGCAGCAAAACATTCTCCCCGAGAGGTATAGAAGCGAAAGTAAAAGTGCCCGGCTGTTCGGCAAGCCGGCCAGAAGATGTGTCAGTGGCCTGAAGTTGTGTCAGGGGAGGTTTAGGTTGGATATCAGGAAAAGGTTCTTCACCCAGAGGGTGGCTGGGCACTGGAACAGGTCTCCAGGGCAGTGGTCACAGCACAGAGCCTGACAGAGCTCAAGAAGAGTTTGGACAGTGCTCTCAGGGACAGGCTGTGACTCTTGGGGTATCCTGTGCAGGGCCAGGAGTTGGACTTTGATGATCCTTTTGAGTCCCTTCCAAGTCAGGATATTCTGTGATTCTGTGAACCTTCTCTCTCACTGTGTGGGAGACTCCTCTCTCTCTGCACTACCGTTTTTTTTTCCTGTGTGCTGTGTCTCATCTTCCAAAACCTGTAAATTAATTTTCTTCCCACTGACCTGGGTATTTTTCTTAAGTATATTCCATTGCCTTAAGAGAACCTTAATTGCATCTCAGTTCTTGAAACTTAGAACCTTCTAGTGGTGTCATAACTAGTGATGGAGTAGTTTGTTGCTCTTTGAGGTTTTTCAGTCAGTCAGAGGTAGCACATCTTGCCTACATTTGTTATCTCCCATATCTCTTTTGTAATACAGTAGCAGCAGAAAGGACTGTTTATGTAATCCATTTAACTTCTAGTGAAAAATCTCATTGTGTTTAGTTTAATGGAACTATATTTCCTTCCCTCATACTTGTGTTTGGAAGCATGGGGGTTCTGGATCATGCTTTGAGAGTAGATTGTTTTTATTGGCTTGAGAGGATTGCTTTGAGGGCTAAGGTGTTGATGTTTATTCTTTTATTCTGAATTATGTGTAGGTTCATGATGCTAAATACCTTATGTTACCCTCTGCTTTCCTCAAGGAAAACATAGATGGTTTTTCTTAAATGTTACTTATGTATTTCAGGACTATTTCTTAAGTCTCTGAGCTCAGAGTATCACAAACCCCATCCCATTCTTTCAAATTCCAAGATTATTGTTTAAAAAAAGTAGAAACCTACGTACAATAAAAATTACAAATGAGTCAATGTACTTCAAATATTGAAAAATTAGAACTAGTTCCCTCTAAAAACATATCTGTAGGTGCTGAAACTGAGGAGTATTAGAGCATGTAAGGGTCACTACAGAATTGGGCTGCCAAGAGTCCAAAGGCATAGAGATGTTTGTCTTGTCTGTTTTCTCTGTTCTTCCTAATTTTCCAGTGTGAGTGCTGGTTTGTCCTGTCTGTTGGCTTATGGAGCTCATGTCATTATTATGCCCTTTCATCAGTACGTGCATGTAAATGTGAGATATTAAATAGAATAAAGTTTCTCTTAATGTTTCCATGCCATCTTCAGCCTTGTTTCCTATGGAAATGAGGCCCAGGTGAGTCAGCTGTCTGTTTCCGTTTTTCCCTGCTTCCCACAACTTTTGGGAAGGTTGCTCGTGGGCCAGTTCCGCTCTGCCTGTCACGGGGGCTGTTTGCCGGCTGGGTGCTCGGCGCGTTGGAGCTGTAGCTTGGAGCAGCGGCCGCGCCGCCTCCTCCTGCCCTCGGGCGTTTGGTGTCGGCACAAACGAGCTGGCAGAGCCATCGGAACCGTTCGGGAGATAAGGAGCTGTACACGTAGCAGGTACTGAGAAGTATTGCAGCATACCTGTTCTGGGATACAGAACAGAGACCTACAGTAAAACGAGATTTTTGGGGGTTTTTTTAGACTCCAGTGTTCACTGGGAAAAAGTGGATAATACTGTTTTGTGGTCAAAACCATAATGTACCCAGTTAATGCTTCACCCCTTTCCTTTTTTTCCCATCTTTTCTGTTTGCTTTTATATGAGCAAACATCAGATACACCTTTAAAACGGAATTCTGAGTTCCTAAATTTAGTAAGAGCTCAAGTACCATAATGACTGGGGTAAATTACCATGTTGTTAAAAGTTACTGTGTAGCTGGGTATTTTGTTCGGGGTATTGGACTTGTGACATGCTGTTCCAGCAATTCCTTAAACATAGGCATCCTCTTCCCTCTTTAGTTAAGTACTGATTTTATAATAATGCTGTTTTAAGGTCAGTGTTTTTGGAATTCAAGTAGTTCTTGAGATGTGAAATTTTATAGTTGTAGACGTGCATTAGGGAGCCAAATGTGCTACTGCTTGTTTAAGCAATGCTGATTTGATTTCCATAAATCAGTGTCAGAGACGTTTCTCCATTGGTGCTGTTGCCAGTTGCTGCCAGAGGCCAAGTCATGAATAGGTTCCGGATTGGTAAGTTGTCATTGCCTAGATGTGAATACTGATACTGTAAATTTTCACAGACCATTTTTTCCTTCAGAAGCCCCAGATGAGCACCTTAAATATAGTAATACAGAGTTTCATCTGGGTGGGTAGACAGTATATGAATCTGTCATTTTATTGTTTGGGAGATGGCAGAGGGAATGTGCAATGCTTTTTAAGAAACATATCTTCTTTATTGTGAAGTCTTATTTATAAAAATATTTCAAAATAGTTAAAATTAATGCTAGAAGCACTCTGCATTAGGTTGGAATGCAAGTGTCTTATTATGCACTCTGAGTAGATGCAGGGAATTGGTGAATCTAGCATGTTTTCATCATCCAGAGTAAAACGTTAGAAAGGCAAAAGTAGGGGTGGCCATTGGGAATCAAACTGGTGTTACTAATAAAAACAAAGTGATGGCTCTTCAGAAGGCATCACTTGCAATGGTGTCCTATCAGTCCCATCTATACATGCATTTAACTTGAAGCTTGTAAATATGTGAAAATTATTTTTGGTTTTAAGAAAAAAAATTAACCTGAAGTAAAAGCCTAGGTGGTTCTAATTGCCTCTCGTGGTCCTGCCTGGCCCACCTGACCCTGATGTGAATCAGCAGAATGCCCTTGCATTCTAGGCTGTAGTACCAGGAGTTAACTGTAAGGCTGAAGAAGGTGAGTCTTCCCCCTCTGCTCAGTTCTTACCACATCCAGGTGTGGGTTCTCTGTTCCCAAGAAAGCCATTGACACACTGAAATAAGCCTATTGGAAGATCACCAAGAACACAGGGAGGCTGGAGGACATGTCTGAAGAGAGAGAACTGGGTTCTTGATCTGTAAGAAGAGAGGGGGAAATCTTATTCCTGTCTTAAAGCAATCTAAAGGGAGAGCATAGTGAAGATGAAACTGGCTTCTCCTCAAAACTGCGGGGATAGGATGAAAAAAACCCACAGTATGGGGCATGGCAATTTCCAAGTTGGTATTTGGGAAAGCTTTTTCTCAGTGTGCCCAGAACGGACCACTGCTTTTCTGTTCCTGGAGATACTAAACCTTAGCCAAGCCTCTGATCTGCTTGAATCTGCTTGGAGCAGGAGGCTGAATTAGGTGCTCATCACAGTTTCCTCCTAATCAAAATTGTCCTGTGATTTTACCCTTTTGTGTTCAGTAGTGTTACCTTTTCTATCCTTAGCCAAACAAAACAAGCTTAGAGGGCTGGAAACTCCAAAGTAGCTAAAGCTCCTACAAAAATGTTGGTTGAGTAGAAAGAGAGAGAAATTGTAGCCTTTGATAAGTCTTGATAATTGCAGCCTTTCTGGTATTATTTCCATTTGCTCTGCTGACAGGGAGGTTTGTGTGTACAACTCAGTCAGCATTACTTGCTCTTCAGCTGCTACTTGTGCTGAGTGCTGGAGATTCTGGGGGAATCTGGGAAGGGGTGAGAAAAGAAGGAAGCAAGTTGATGCCTTTTCACAGTGAGGATAATCAAGCATTGGAGCAGGTTGGCCAGAGAGGTTGTGCAGTTTCTTTCCTTGACACTTTTCAAGACTGGAACAGTCTTGTCTGAACTCATTACTGAGCCTGCTTTAAGCAGGAGGCTGAATTACTTGAGGTCCTATCTAACCTGCATTATCCTGTGATCCTAAGTAGTAGAAGGGAGAGTATTAAGAGATGTGTGGAAAGGTCAGTGAGGTGCAGATGTATCAAGCATGTACATATTTTTAAGTTGAGGCTGCTTTGTTTTCATCAGTCTTGAATTATTTTTCTTTCAGATGGACTTGTTTATGTTCAAGGTCTAATATTCATTGGGTTGTAGAAACTTCAAGATGCTTTTATTTCACAGTTCATGCTGAAGACAACTTTGCAGAGTAACATGCTTACAAAATGATTTGTTTTTACCTGTCAGGTCTATTCTTTAGTTCAAGAAAACGTAAACCTTTATTGTGACGAGTCACGCGTTTGTGAGTTAAGTGAATACAGGTGGGCTGTGAAAAATGACTAAAATATCAACAGCAATTTAAAAGTAATTGTTTTCCTGTGGTTCTGCAGGTTTGCCTGGGTAACACAATGCCAGCTGAGCGCAAAAAGTCAGCAAATATGGAAGAAAAGGAATCTCAGTTAAATAACAGAGAAAAAGAATTTAGTGAAAGACGACCAGTGAGCGCCAGGGAGAAGCCAAAAGATGATGTAAAGGTTGGCATGAAGAGAGAGACTTTAAAGGTTCCTGAAGATAAAAAGAAAAAAATGGAAGAAGATAAAAGAAAGAAGGAAGACAAGGAGCGGAAGAAAAAAGAAGAGGATAAAGTAAAGGCAGAAGAGGAGCAAAAGAAGAAAGAAGAAGAAGAAAAAAAGAAACTTGAAGAAGAGGAGAAAAAGAAACAAGAGGAAGAAGAGAAAAAGAAACAAGAAGAAGAAGCTGCTCAACTAAAGTAAGTTATCTTTTAAATGTTTAATTGTGCCAAATGCTGAAGTTCTGTTATCAGAAATGTGGTCAGAGTTACAAAAGATAAAGTACTGGAGTTACTTTTAAGAAGCTGCATGTAGTGTTAGCAATTCTATGTGGCTGATTGTGTTTAATGACTTCTAAGAGGTTTTGAGTTTTCACTTGTAATCTCTGTTACTTTAGTCTCTATTATGGCAGTTTGATAGTGTTCAGCATGTGATGACCATGGAGACCACAGTTATGCTTGTGTAAATGTTGTGATTTGACCCCAGCTGGCATCAGCCCCACACAGCCACTCCTTCCCCTCAACAGGATGGGGAAGAGAATCAGAAGAATAAAAGTGAGAAATCTCATGAATTGACATAAAGACAGTTCTATGGGAAAAGCAGGAGCTGTGCAGGCAAGCAAACCAAAACAAGGAATTCCTTCCCCAGCAATCCCCAGATCAGCAGGGCTCTGTCAAATGTAGCAGTGACTTGGGAAGACAAACACCATCACTCCTATCATCCCTCCCCTTCTTTCTTCTCCCAGATTTATGTGTTGACCATGATGTCATATGGACTGGGATATCCCTTGGGTCAGTTGGGGTCAGCTGTCCTGGCTGTGTTCCCTCCCACCTCCTTGTGCAGCCCCTGACTCTTCCGTAATGGGGTGAGGAGCAGAAAAGGTGTTGGCTGTGTGCAAGTCCTGCTCAGCAACAGTGAAATCACCCCTGTGTCATCAGCACTGATTCCAGCACAAATCCAAAACACAGCCCCATACAGGATACTCTGAAGAAAATTAACTCTGTCCCAGCCCAAACTAGAACAATAAAGAGGCACAGATGCATTTAAGATGAAGTGTTATTGTCCAAAAATTGGGAATATAGACTCTTAATAGGTCTACAGACTGTACATAACAGGATCAAATCTGATGTAAGTAATGACTGTCGTTTCTTTTAATCAGTCACAGTCTGATAGATACCTGGATGGCAAACTCAGAATGTAACGTGGCAGTTTAATATGTGATATTACCACATTTCTTAGTATGTTACCCAACAGTAGTACAGTGTTGAAGGTGAAACTTTAGACCAGTAAAGCTGAGATTCTGGCCATTCTGACATCTGAAATATTTCACTTTTAAGGTCGAGGCAATGTCATAGCCAAATTCTGTCTGGGACAGTTATATTTCACCTATTCCAAATTTTCTGTGTCATTTCAGTAGTCTGGCAATAAAAGATTTTTCTTAAAGTGTAATAGTAACCTGTTGAAAGGCTGTTTCCTCTTCCTCTGTCAGAACTTCGTCTCCATCTGTAGTAAATGGAGTTTCGTGTTTATATTTTTGAAGTCTGTTTGGAATAATATGTTCAGCATATTAATCCCAACAAATATTTGAGAAATTTTGTTTTGTAACAAGTAGTACTTGCCCTTTGCAACACAAAACTTAAATAGAGTTTCTGAAGCAATTTCTTTAGCTTTCTAGGATTAACTTGGTAGATATTTAAGAAAGTGTAAGGTGAAATTGTGTTAGAACTCCTGAAGGTTTTCCAGCTGTGACTTTTTTTCCTTTGAACTGATACCCTGAGATTAAGGCTCCATAACAAAAATAACTAAT
Organism: Alethe diademata; assembly: GCA_025584955.1. Classification (NCBI taxonomy): domain Eukaryota; kingdom Metazoa; phylum Chordata; class Aves; order Passeriformes; family Muscicapidae; genus Alethe; species Alethe diademata. The sequence goes on along the minus strand of JANRMJ010125374.1, from coordinate 5,566 downwards.
TTTTGTGTTGCACAGGGAGAAAGAGGAAGCACATCAGCTCCATCAGGAGGCTTGGGAACGCCATCAGGCAAGAAAAGAGCTCCGCAGCAAAAACCAGAACGCACCGGAGAGTCGTCCGGAGGAAAACTTCTTCAGCAGACTGGACTCCAGTCTGAAGAAGAACACGGCTTTTGTTAAGAAGCTAAAAACCATTACAGAGCAACAAAGGGATTCCTTGTCCCATGACTTTAATAGCCTGAATTTAAGCAAATACATTGCTGAAGCAGTAGCTTCTATTGTGGAGGCCAAACTGAAAATATCAGACGTGAACTGCGCCGTGCACTTGTGTTCCCTCTTTCACCAGCGATACGCTGATTTTGCTCCTTCATTACTTCAGGCTTGGAAGAAACATTTTGAAGCAAGGAAAGAAGAGAAGACTCCCAACATTACCAAGTTAAGAACTGATTTGCGTTTCATTGCAGAATTGACAATAGTTGGGATTTTCACTGACAAGGAAGGTTTGTCTTTAATCTATGAGCAGCTTAAAAATATTATTAACGCTGATCGAGAATCCCACACTCATGTTTCTGTGGTTATCAGCTTTTGTCGGCACTGTGGAGATGACATTGCTGGTTTGGTACCAAGGAAAGTAAAAACTGTTGCAGAGAAGTTTAACTTGAGCTTTCCTCCTAGTGAGATAATTAGCCCAGAGAAACAACAGCCTTTCCAGAATTTGTTGAAGGAATACTTTACATCTTTGACCAAACACCTGAAAAGGGACCACAGGGAGCTACAAAATATTGAAAGACAAAACAGGTGACAATTGAAAGTTGCTTTTTACTTATGAATAAAAATTAGTTTCTTTATGAAATGCCTAGGTTTGTTGCAGTATTTATGAACAGAGTCTGTTAGCAGTGTGTAGAAAATAAGTGTGTTCTGCAGTGTTTCTAAAAAAAGTTCTAAATTTGTTCTGAATACTTAAAAGCAGAGACAAAACAGACTCTTTGAATATCTTTTAAAGGAAAGGGAGGTTGACCTTTAGCTGTAATTCTCTTTACTCTGTTTGGTGCTGTTTCCTTTATCAGCATGAGAGCAGTGCTGCTTTCCCAGCTGGTACTGTCCTTTTCCAGTTGGCACAATCTGATTTCTCCCTTTTCCACCCACACGTATCTAACGAAGCATATGCCACAATTGCTTTGGCTTATTTACTTTTTTTAGTATACCAGGATGAAGGAAAACATAGGTTAAATCAAGAAGGTACTTGTTACACTTCAAGGTGGGCAAATATATATTAAATAAATGTATTAAAATGTTGGAGAGCATAGACAATCTGATGAAAGTCCTCCTAAATATTTATATGTAGTACTAATGTTACAGGGTATAAATATACAGACCTTGAGATCTGAATAATTTTATTTCTGCCATGTTCACATTGTTTAATAATTGTTGGCTTTAAAGCATCCTGAATTCTCATTATTGAAGCCAGCCTAAACCCAAATGTTTTTCTTAAAACAGTCATTCTTAATTTCTTCTGGAAGCATTCTAGTCAGATAGAAATGAACATGCTACTGTGTATAGACACATATTTTGTCTGGAAGGCTGGACATCCATCCAGAGCCAAATGTATGCTTGGAATGCATTAAATTTTTATGTTTTCAATGCAAGAATCCATTGTGCTGATGAGTTTTGTGCTGCAGTCCTATCTGGTCTCAGCCAAATGTTGAATTTCACAGGATCATAAACTGACTTTTGAGGTACTGTTATTTCTACAAGTACCTTACTAGTTCAAAGTGCATTACTGACTTAGGTGTAATTTTTTCAAAGTGAATGAATATGAACCTTTCTACTTTCACAATTGTCATTGGTTCTGGGTCCATTGATTCTGGCTGGTGTTTCAATGAGTGGGTGTTACAAAGTCTGTATGATAGGAAATAGCGTGAAAAAAGTTTCTGAGAGATATAAAATATGTTAAGAAACCAAGAAGCAGAAAAAATGTAAATTATCTGGGAGAGAGAAATATGCTTTAATATTTACTTGTACAACTAGATAAAAATGACTAGACAGAGCCTGAGCAGCCTGGTTTGACCTCATCACTGAGCCTGAGTAGATCAGACAAGGGCAGATGAGGGACCTCTTTGAGCACCTTGTCATCTGAATTATCCCTGTGAACTTGTGTGCAGAGCTTTGTTTTGGGGAAAGAATATGAAGAGCTATCATTTGTCAATGGATTAAGAGAACTCTGTTATTTGTCTCTCTGACATTTAAGGTGTTTATTTTAACTCCTTAATAGAAGTTTAGAAATAAGTTTTGTTAAGTAAGACATCAAAAAACTTTCCTACCAGATTTTATTTGTTTAAAACATCTATAACAGATTCGTGGCATTTGCTTACTGTGGAAGTGCAAGGCATGAGGAGGGCAAGACAGAAATTTGCTGAGTAAGAGGTCTATGAGTATTATAGAAATCTTCCTAAACTGTGAATTTTGGAAAAGTGATTGTGCAGTTGATTCTTTACTTGCTTTTGAATTGTTTTGTGGGTGGCAGGTTTTGGGGGTATTTTTGTTTGAGTGGGTTGATTTTGAGTTTTTTTAAAAAAACCCCAGTTATCTTGTTGGTTAAAGCAGTTCTTTGTGTATTAAAAACGCATCCATTTTGCTGCAGTTTTTATTCATAGTGTTATTCCATAATCAATGAAGTGAATAGGGAGTGAACTGTTTCCTTTTGTGCATCAACTGCATCACATGTTTAGGTTATCATATTTTGTCAGGTAAATAACTCATCAATTTATCTCTGTCAGGAGAATGACAGTAAAATAATTTAAGCTGTACAATTCGGTTGAATTAATTGAAAATTACTATGCTAAATTAACAGGGCTTTAGTGCTGTGTTACCCGTGGAATCATTTAGGTAAAATTAAAGCAGACTCAAGCATTGTTGGTTAAATGGATAGTTAGGAAAAAGTACATTGGGTTATGCTTTGACTTTACTATAGATGTAACAAAGAACCTGGTGGTCATTTGGTTACACAGCTGAGAGCACAACAAAACTTGCCAAGTTGTGCCATTGGAAGGAAACACCTTGATTCCCAGATTCTGGAGAGAGTTTTCAAAAATAATTGTTTGCTATGAAAGAAACTTCTTTTGTCTAAATTAAGGATGTTTTTAAGATGTGCTGAATTTGCCTTGTGCTTTGAAGAGACATAAGATAAGTACTGTGTGCTGTACTTGTGGTTGTATTTTGAGGTGAACTGCTTTTTAAAGTTTGCTTCATTTGCTTTAGCTTCTTTGAATTTGCTAACACTTGTGTTCTTGAAACTGAAATTGAGAACTGAAAGTCTTGTACTATTGTTACAATTTTTTTGTTTTTTAATAATAGCACAGAGCTTCAATGCTCATGTTTATAAAGCTGCTGGTTTAAAGTATGTATGCAATGAACAGCGGTCTCCATGGAAAAGCTATGAATTCACTCTTAATGTGTTTCCTGAATCCAAACTGAACTACTGCACTTCACAAATAGTCAGTGGTTATTTAATTTGTTGATTTTTCTTTGCTGTATTTTGCAGGAGCAGGCAATACATGCTAAATAAGTGTGTTTTTAAATTCTGCCAGCATTAAGGCTTCTTGCTCTCTAGCCAGACACTTGTGTCCACTTCTGGTTCTGAGCAGGGATAAGGGATTTTGTTGCTCACCCTGTGAATGTGTACAATGGCTTTTGTTTTACAATTAACCTGAAACAAGAAGACTGGTATCCCACAACTTACATTGCCTTAACTATTTCAGAATTCTTATGCCACAAAATGCTAGTGTCTTTTGGCAAGACTCTGACTGTTTGTTTATTGCATAATAAAAGCCTCATGGTATTGGAATCCTACAGATGATAATGTAATGGTACAACCTGCTTTGGGAATTGTGGCATTTGCACCTTTTTTCAGACTTCTGATGCTTTCATCTCAGTACAGGGTGTCTGGTCAGTGGTTCCAGCACTTTTAAGTAGTTCTTAGGTTCCTTCAAATGCAAGTGATTTTTGACAACAGATTTCAATTTTAAAAATTATTAATTGAAGGAAATATGAAAAGTTTTGTAATAGAAAATAAAGAGCTGCTGAAGAAACAAATGTATAATACAATGCTCATGATTTGGACTGATAGCCTTGAAATAACTTGGTTTGTTGGAAAATCAGTGGGCTGCTTGCAAATTTTTTGACCCTGCTCATGATAATAGGTCATGTAATCATTTAACCAATATGGAAGTGGATTGTTACAGGTGCAAAGCAACTTTTATCTAGCTTGTTGATAAAGTTGAATATTTTATTTTACTATGTAAGTCTTTTTAGGACTATTACAATCTAATTGTGGCAAAGAGTAAGTGGGCCTTTCTCTTTGGACATGGATGCTTCTGTGACTGTACTGCCCTCAGTGGGATTGAAGTTGGAACTTCAGTGTGGTTTGGAAAAAGAATAATGTCACTTAAATGTTTGCTGTTGTGGTCTAAACTAGAATTGTTACAATTCCCTCAAAGAGGGCAAGTTTGCTTTGTTCAGAGAAATTCTTAATGGTTCAGCATAGCTCAAAAACATTTTAAGGAAAAAGGTGGTCTTACTGTAAGTTTGGTTTTTGTAGACGCATTCTTCACTCCAAAGGAGAGCTGAGTGAAGATCGACACAAGCAATATGAGGAATTTGCAATGTCGTATCAGAAGCTGTTGGCAAATTCTCAGTCTCTGGCTGATCTTTTGGATGAGAACATGCCTGACCTCCCCCAGGAGAAACCTACACCCGAGGGTAAGCCAAATTCTAAAGCAGGTCAACAGAATTCTGGAGTTGGCTTGGATGTGGTGAAAAAACTAACCAAACCCTCCTGCCAATGTGTTCTTTCTGCTGGTTTCATTTCATTCAGCCTCTCCCCCCGAAGGATAGCAGCTAATGAATAATACATTTATTTTTTTAATTAAAGTAATTATGCCTAATATGTAGCCGTAACGATTGTACATTCTCTGTAGTTATGGAAATGTAAATAATATCTCTTTAGGTTTGTTTCTTGGAATAGTATAATAAATGGAAAATTAAAAATGTTTTTAACCTGATCCTTTCCTTTTATATTATACAGTTTTAGTATTTAAAAACTGTTAGAGTTTTAAAAGCTGATACTGTTGAAAAATACGTTTGAAATCTATTTTTGGGTCATGATGTAATGGGCAGGAACGTATTGTTGAGCCAGATAAGTCACTAGGTGTGGCTGTCTGGCCTCCTGAGCAGAGGTGCAGCTTTCAATGCCTCTAAACCTAAACTTTGAGATTCGTTGAAATGTTGTTGAAACCATGAGTATCATTTACCTTAAATTATCTTGAACTTTAAAAAGCTGTATTTCTCTAAATATTAAATTGTTCTTTTTAAACTTCATTCTTAAAACTCAGTGGGGTACAGTTCATCATACTCAATGTGATTACTTTTAATGCTAATATTATTAAGGTATGTTATAAATTTCTAATACCACATAATGTGCTGCTTAGTTTTTCGTGATTTGACTTCCTCTAATTGTGTATTTTCAATCAAAATAAAATTTATGATTTTAAGGTAATTTCTTGATGTTTAA
>JANRMJ010125073.1:0-12390 GCA_025584955.1 Alethe diademata | reverse complement strand
ATTTTTATTTTTATTTTTATTTTTATTTTTATTTTTATTTTTATTTTTATTTATTTATTTATTTATTTATTTTTGTGCAGTGGGGACCATACCTGTACACAGTATTCCGGGGGGGTCTGACAAGCACAGAGCAGAGTGGGATAATGATTTATCTATGCTGCTGATGTCCTTCTTGTCGCAACCCAGCATCCTGTTGGCTTTCCTGGCTGCAGCAGCCCCTTCTCCCTCCTATGGAGCTGTTGTCTACCAGGATCCCCAGGTCCCTTTCTACTAGAACTAATGCAAAACTGGAGATGCATTTTTATGAAGTGAATGTGTGGTTTAGGATCTGTTTCACTGTGAAGAATTCAGATGTCCAGCATTTTGAATTTTGTGACTTGGCACTGGTGGTACATTGATACTGCCGTGGTGAACACAGATAAGGAGCTAATTTTAATTTCTAATACTTAGACTAATATATAAACATTCATTCTTTAAGAGTCAGAGGGACGATTCTTCTTTTAAAATATATTTGTCCATTTAAGCAACATTTGTGATTCACTGACCTTCCAACTACACATTATATCTGTGAGCAAGGAGCCTATATTAAGAAATAGCATATTTTATCTCTCAGAAAAAAGTCTGTGAAACTCATTCATGTTGTCAAGCTTAATGTAAGTGCTCACTTTTAAAGGTTTATTACTACTATTTCAACTTCGACATTATGTCACATACAATACAATGTTTGGCTTTAAAAAAAGAAAACAAAAATCCACTCACAAGAAACACATTTAGAAAAACTGCGGACATTTACAATGCACTTATATTAGGTTCTTATTGACTTGGAGGTTGTGCAGATACTTTGCCATAGAGGAGGAACCTGATGCAAGGCTCTCAGTTTCAACCCAAATTCCCTTTGAGTTCCTTGCATTGCCATCCAACCTTAGGTAATGTGTTCTAAATTTGCAATGGCCATTGGACATAAGCCTTAGCACTTATGGAGACATCCCTATGACTGCTGAGATGTGTGTTGTTCTTAGCTGATACATTCATAAACTCTGCATGTTTTGACCGCATAGAAAATAAAGGGACTAACTTAACTACTATATTACTTTTTACTTTAAAGAAGACTTAGCACAAAAGAAATCTATTACAAGTCAAATAACATGTTTTACAAGTCAGAGCTTGGATTTCTTGACAGTTATTCCCAAGTTTGGGATCAAGGTCCTTCAGTAAATAATGAAAAATTATTTACAAAATGTCTTTTCATTCTGAAAAATTATTTTTCAACCTAACAACTTTTCATCACTTTGCACCATGTTTTCATAATTAATATTAAAACACATCCTGCTCATAACAAGCTATGTGATTTATTTTGGGGTTGTTAATATTTCCAGTCTTCGCATTCACAAAGCACAGAAGCCTTTTCATCCAATTGTGTAAATTTGGATTATAGATTTCAAGAGTAAAGCAATATTGTCCTCAATATTAGGAAGCCAAATTTTTCTTATGGTAGAAAGAGTCTAACCCTTTTAGTGTTCTTGTTCATAGAACATAGTGAGAAATAACAGTTCAGTTCTGTAATTTCCAACTCTGTTCTCTTCTCTGTCAATGAGCCTGTAATCACCTCTATTATTGCCCTGATCTGAACTTCTTAATTACTCTATTGTTTACAAGATCTTCCCTTGCCCTTTTCTTCCCATCTTTCAGACATTTCTTTTGCTCATTCCTTCCTATTGAGGAATAGGTTAATTCCTTTCTAGGAGTTGCACATTCAATTTTTTGTACTCTTCCATGTAGCCAGTGGCACCCAGTCCAAGGAGGGACAAATATAACTTTCTAAGCACCTTAGCTGCTTTTGAAATTGGCAACTCTGCACATTCCATATAAACATTTAAGGAAAGACACAAGGGTGTGACAAGAAAAAGAAGAGAAGGATAAAAAGACACCTCATGTGGTTTCTGCTAGCTTGGTTGTAGCTTTAGGATTTTGAAATTAGTGTTTGTATTTGATTTGTTGGGTTTGATCTGTCAAGGTAATAGTAGATCAATATTTATGTACTGGTAATTAAGGTACTCCCCTTACCCCCTCTCCTCCATTCCCAGTAGAATAGCTATAGTTTATAGTCTGTCAGTATTTCCATTACAAAGTCCATTTTTCAGAGGTCAATAACTCAGTGATTTAGACTACATCAGCTCAAAAGTAGATGTACAAGTTGTCAGAGACTCTTAATTCACTTTTTATTTCTATGATGGAAGGAAAACATTTGTTGGTTTGGGCTTTTTGCTTTGTTTTCTTAGGTTTTTCAGTAATGTATAAGATTTTGTTTCCTTTTTGAGCTAAAACTTGGCTTTTGCTTTGAAACTGAAATGCTGCAGCTCAATTGTAACTTACATGGACTAAATATTTCAAGATTTTTTAAAGTATAACTAAACATACAAAACTTCCAGATAAAGAGCACAGCTTGAAAGCAGTCAGTGCAAATAGTTTTTGTCCCTTTTTAGACTGCAGAAAATTCTAGCCTTAGCTGTCACCCCACTGGTAAATCGCATGCTATATGAGTTTTCCAAGAAAAGCACTCTATGTACATGCAAGGCAATGGCAAATAAAAGGACTCTGATTCTCATTTTAGGTTGTTTGGAGCAATTCCATACAAGTGCTGGACTTGTGTCAATCTGTGCCATTGGAAATTTTATTCCATGCAATAAATAGAAGTGAAAGTGTTTCTGTGAAATTTTCATCCACATCAGTTCTTTCCAGTTGCATTAGGGAGCCATGAAGTCATAACATCAAGTGGAAATATCATTGATTCCTAAGATATCTTATTACAATGAAGGTGTACTTTATGTTTTTTTCTTATTTAATAGGATTTATTTTGCCATATCTGAAAAGACACCTTGAACCAGTAGTGTAGTTGCTTGGTTTTACTATGGGCTGGTTAAGGACTCTCTGAAAGTTGGTCTGCCTTGATTAAGTGCAGTCTTTTTGTGCCAAAATATTTTTCAGCCCTATGTGGAAACAAGGGACTATAGCACAAAAATCAGCCAAAAATGTTATTTCCTTCTGTTGACAAAGAAAAAATTGAAAAAATTTTGTCTGTAGTTTTATAATAAGTTTCCAAGCAAGGATAATGTCTTTGATCCATTTGAAGGACTCAGGTGAAGTACTTTTTCCCAGTAACACACACCACAGTATGACAGTGAAAGACACAAAGGCACACACAACAAGAAAAATTATAGAAGAAATTAATGTGTCATGTTACAAACTAATCATTAGCAGTTTAATGTGTATGTATGCTGTATTTGTGATTATAAGGTGATATCAAGCAATAATATACTACAGACTACATTGAAATATTTAAAGAGAAAGTGCTTATATTGCATTCACTATTGCTTCTGGAAAAACAAACATGAAGAAAAAGTGACTCCTCGATAATTGAAAAACAAGACAAGCAAGAAGTGTAAATAATCATCCACTACATTTGTTCCCACTAACTGCTAGGAACAAGTTCATATATTTAATTCAGAACCAGTGCATACTGAAGTCACAGCCATTCTCCAAAAATTATCTTAGTTGTACAAACAATGGAAATCTGGAATTTTTAGTTCCAGTTAAGTTTAGCTATTTTACTCAGCCAGCTTGCACATGCACAGTGAGCATTAGAGGTGGTGTGCATCTACTTCCTGAGCAACCTGAACACTTTCCACTCCATTCTTCCTCTCTGCAGCAGTGTGCTGCCATTCAAGGGCCACAGGGCTTCAGAGAGCTGGCTCCCTTCCTCAGAGCCCATCTGCACATTTTGGCATGGAAGATGTTAATGCAATATCACCCAGTCTTGTCCTTTGGGATTTGCTGTAACTATAGAAGAAATGTAAATGCTGCAGTGTATGTGAGCTTTGTGCAGCACCATGCAACACACAATGATTCATTACAGTTTACCAAACCTTTCAGAGACCTGTGGCAAAAGGAGATTGTCACTGCCAGATGTGATTTAGCCTTCATATGTTTTAATTTGAAAAGTGCTGTATGGAAGTATGAAAACATGAATACTCATGTTCCTCATAAAATTTAACTACAAATAATCAAGGATTTTAAAAAACTCTAGAAAAATGGCTTCAATTTTTTCAGCACTCTGTTGCAATAATTCTTTAATGCTTTTAAGAATGCTTTCTTATTCTTCAGATTCACCAAAGAAAATGCCAATAAAATCAATAAATAATCATTTTTTGTAAATGCTAATGGGAAAATATCCTAATTAGCTAGAGTACTATTGCTAGTAATATTTGTAATTGTATCACAGAATGCAAGCTGTCAGAGCAGTGTTCAGTTGCAAAATCCCAGTAAAGCGTCAAAGCAAATTTTCAAAATATTTCAAAATATTCCTTTTGTATTTTGGCAGAGTTAATTCATATCAAAGCATTGTGAGCAGGAAGTTGCATTCTGAATAGGATTTTATTAGTCTTTATAGTTCATATTCTTGCTGTGCAGACTATATAACTGTGGAAAGTACGAGCCTCCTCTGAAACTTCTAACAAAAACTATTTTCCTCTTAGAATAAATTAATCTCAGTGAGCATTAGGATCTGAAAATGAATGTATATAATTTAGGGAATTGTTTAGCCTTTTCCTCTACCCAGTGGGCAGAAATGGAAATCCCAGTGTTCTTCATTTTAGTTGCATAATACCTTTACTTATAAAAGAGTTTTTTCCAACTGTATAGACTTCTCAACTAACTAGAGAGCTTAGATCAGGTGCTTAACTATAATGAAGGTAAAGCTGGGTGAAATTAATCAGATCATTTAATCATCTTGGTTTGTACTAACTTCATTCTCCTGATCACTAAGGAATAAACTGGATTAAACTTGAAGAACAAACATATTTCCCCTCCCTAGTCCCCTGATATAAACTAGTGGCCAGCCTATACCTGCTTCCTCACCTTCACCATTAATGCAGATTAATAACTGTACTTTTGCAGTTGAAAGCTTACTGTCAGTGTCTAACAGAAACATCTCAGGTGTATCCCACATTTTATACAAACATGTCCTCAAGTGATCACTTTGCCTGATAGGGCCAGGAGGCATGATGTTAATAACTAGCCCAGACCATCAGAAACTAATAAGAGTTTCTACTACCAAGATGACAGAGCAGTTAAATTTATATCTTTAATATTAGGCTTAATCAGCAGAAAGGACAGTTCCATTCATGTACAGATTCATTAGCTATATAGCTTTCCTCAAAGAAAATTGACTTAAAGTCAATTTTAAGGATATTGAATGATGCTGTTACCCAAAAAAATGAAGCAAATTTTCAAATATGGGCTTGAATATTATTTACTTCAACACAAATAGCCCTGTGGGACACATGATTTAAAAAATTCATAAAAACCAAGGTTCATCAAACTGTTTCTGAGCATGGCCAAAAATGCTTAAAAAGTCATGGAAAACAGAGAATTTGGATGGCAAAACTCCACCAATGTGCCTTCCCACTTTTGGCAAGTTTTGGTTCAGTGATCTCATCAGTCAGAGGCAGCAACCTGAACTTTGAACGGACATTTAAATTGACATTTCTGTGTCAAGTCATGGCATAGAAGATTGCCCAAAGTTGTGCCAGAAGGTTGGTTTCTGCACGCAGAGTTTTTGTTTCAGCAGTTTACCAAATATGTTAGTAGCAGTAAATGAGAGAGAGTTTGATACTTAAAACTTTGCCTGGGGCAAAGAATACAAAGCAGAGCTTGACTCCAGGGAACATTTTCTAATTTATGATATCTAAAACATTGCCACTGGGAGAACATCCATTTCTGTAAATTCACATAAAACTTACTGAGGCTGTCCTAAACTATATTATAGAGTTATAATATAGCTTAAAATCTCCTCAGGCAGTAGCAGGTTTTTACAAACATGGGTTCTGACCTTTAGGTTCTTGGGAAAAAAAGAGAAAATGTTTATTCCAGATTTTTGAGAGGAAGAGAGATGAAGGACTGCGCTTTAGTACCTGAGCAATACCTAACAAAAAGCTTACAAAACTGTAAGAACTTCTGTATAAATCTATCAGTACATTTTCAGCTTGAAATATTTTGTCTCTTTAGTATCAGCAGTTCAAGATCTGCTTTTTTCAGCAGCCAAGACAGAGCTTTGCAGTGTTTTTTGCAGTTAGATTGCAGGTACAAATTCTTGCTTTCATACTGACGTGCAAAATCCTGGTCAAGATGTGAAGCTTTTTGTACTCAAATCTAAAAATACACAGATCAAGACCTTTCCTGTATTAAGGATGTTACAAAATTCTCTGTTCTTTAGACATAGGTTGTACTTGGAGGCTACTGTAAGCAAAATCATCCTTCAATTTAACTGTTACATTACCTCGGGGCTGGCTGATCCTTTGAAAACATAGGAAATGCAACATGTAGCATATCTCCCTTATTTCAAAATCATCAATAATTGGAACCAGTTGGTGCTGGGCATACTATGTCACTTGCCCCCAGTATGGAAATATGTTTCTATGGAGACTTGTAATACAAACTGAAGTGTGAGAGCAGGAAAGTACAAAAGAGAGCCATTGCCTTCCACATGACTGTTGTTGCTTCTTAAAATTTTGGTGAAAACTCCATTTTTGTCCTCCACCCCACTAAATTGTTTGCAAGGTGTCAGATGATCACTACTTCTCATTCTGCTCACCATGTTCTTCTTACTGGTGCCTTTTGTCCTGGAGATGGATTCCTGCACCTCTCAAGGCTCTGACTGCCAGCACTGTGATCAGGGCAGTACTTTTGTTATCAGCTTCTACCTAGAGCAGCAGGGTCCTCAGTCCTGTTCTGGCTCTACAAAGTTATAGACACAATGCAAAAAATTTTCCTGTTGGTCCAGCTGTAATTGGAAGGCAAAGCCCACCTGCAGAACAAACCTGGTTCCACAGAACAAACAAAGATCTGCACTTTCAGCCCTCACTTCTCTCACGTGTATCAGCTGCATATTCAAATCCTGTGACAAGAACTCCCCAAGCCTGTGAGATGCCTTACTCCTTCTTCTGCACAGAACTGACTAGTGGGCGCTGAGAAATGTTTGTCTACTTTTGCACATCTACCTGGTCCACTGCCAGAGTTATCCCAGAAGGAATTCATATTACACACATTTTTATGGCAGTGCTCAGTGCTTCAAGCTTCATTTACATGTGTGAAAATGTCCTGTGACTTCAATTCACGTGTGAGGCTCTTCCAGTTGTGTTCACTTAGCTAGAGTATAAATAAGCAGAGTATATACAAGAGTATAAATATCCTGCAATAAGCAGGACATTGATGCTTTAAAGCTGCAGAGTAGAACAAGGGTTACTGAAAAATCAGCATCACTGCCCCTCACTGACTAGATCAATATATATAAAAAGTGTATACTTTATTTCTATACTTAAAATTTTTACTTACCTTTCAGTGTAACAGAATTCCTTCACAGATTTATCCAACACTGACGATGATGATACTGGTTCCCATTCTGCTGCAGATCAGTTTTAAATGTTAAATGGTTCTTCTTCAAAAACAAAACAGAACCAAAAAACCCAAACAAACAAAAAACCCAGTAGTTTTCCATGAACCCTCTGGAAGAAAAAGGCTTTTGTAGTAATAATGATGTATGTTTTTGTATTTACATAATGTTTTGCAACAGTACAATACTTAGCACAGTAAGAAAACAGCACTATAGTAATAATAAAGGACCCTGAAAAAATGTTAACCAAAGCTCAATTAAATGAATAAACTTTCATTAAAAATGTGACTGCTAAAAACATACAGGGAGATGGGATCAAAGCTGAAAATGTAGCCACTTTGATTATTTTTCAAGTGGACTTGATAATGTAGTGTACATACTTTAAATTATTATTACACATTGAGCAAGTTACTGTAAAAAATCATCTAGTGCAAGCATTTGTGTTTAATATTTGCATCATATTTTCCTAGAATAATCTTCTGGTTTTATGGCTTATCACATATTGTGTTTTTGCCTTTCCGCCATTGAGACTTGGCTGGACTAGAATAAATATTGTTCAGGTATCATTTCATGTTTTCAAAATGTACAAATGTCTGTTTGTGAGTCATAAGAACCTACAAAATATGCATTTTTCAAACTACTTATGAATAATAGAGTAGAAGATCTGGAACTCTGTGTTAGTTTTGTGTTCCTTCATTTGAAGTCATTAGTAATGATAGCATTTTTTCTCTTAATGACTATGATATTCTTTCGTATGAAAAAAAATCTTCTCTGTTATTACCTTTGATCTCCCTCAGACAATGTGGTTTTTTTTGCTTTTTCTTTCTTTTCTCTTTTTGTGGCTTACTGTGCTGATCGTACAATCCATTCTTCTTTCTAGACCTTTTATTCTTCATTTAAAATTCTGGTATTTTTTATTCAAACTGAAAGCACTAACGCTGGTTTTTTGTTTCTGTACCTCCCTCCACAGAGTCCAGTCCTCACTGTCAAAAGCCAATATCCACTGAAATCAATGAAGTCTGCAGATTTCCAAGAGCATTTTTACCTCGCAGAGAAAAGCACAGTATTGATGTTGAACAATAAATTATAGTCACAGAGTGTGATCTTAGCCTTGTGGGAATCAATGGCAACTTTCAGCAGATTCCAGAAACAGTGTATGTCTTTCTTTGCTTAATACAGGTGCTGCATTTCAAACACCTAAGAGCATTGAAAGGTCCTCATGATATAGATAAAATAACTGGCCTTGCTCAAGGTCAGGTCAGAATTGTATTGCCAAAATACTTGACTGAAGAGTCTGCAGGTTTGCTGCACGATCAGTGAGGGGGATTTCTGGATGGAAAGAGGAGCTATGCTCACAGCTTTCCGCAGACAATATGGTTCACAGGGAGAGGACACAGCAGTGCCAAGGAGGAAGAGGACTAGAGGCAGTTATTAAAGGAGGTCACTAATTGTGACTTTAACATCCATTTTTACCAAAACAGACCAAACCACTTCATATGTAGCTCTGGTCAATAATATATTCTATGATATTTCATAGCTGAAAACTTTATACATCTCTCAGGACAAAGAATGTATATTTGTCTATGTTGGCTTAACATGTAGCTGTAAAACATCCCAGTCTTGAGTTGAGTCTGTGGTTATTCCTGCAGCAGAGATATCCATTCTAATCATAATTAGTTTGCCACTGGCAAAAGATGAATGCAGAATGACAAGATTCAGTTCCTTGTTGATTACCAGGCTTTCAGTTCATTGCTTCCTCCTCTAGAAAACACTGAGATGCACAACCAGAATATTATGCTGCAGTGAATAGGCAGATTTATTATGCAGAGCATGAATATACTTTAGATTTTTGCTCAGCAAACATCCTTTAGGGCTATACAAGTGGATACTAGGGAAAGTGTAAAATCAGCTCTTCGGAAACAGCCTGGGGAGTATTTGCAAACTTACAGTTACATTTCAAAAGTACTTTGCAGCTGTTAAAAACAAATATGTTATGATGACCATTCAAAAGTTTCCAGCTGCATTAGAATATTACCTTTGTGTACTTCAATTCAATGTTTAAACATGCCATTTTTGGTGATTATCTTCCCATACACACCCATAAATATTAAATTTTGAGAGAAATACTAATGCCTTAGATAACTTTGTCTGCAGAAGATCATGGTTACTCTAGTAGATATACTCTAAAAAGACTAACTGAGGGCAACAGGAGACCCTGAGTATCTACTCAGGTTTCTAAGCTGTCTTAAAATACACACCATTTCATTTTTGCTTCAGAGTAAATGCAGTTTAGATATGCCTATACATGGGTGCATCCACAGCACTCATGCTGAGCACTGTATTAGAATATCTACATGTTCAGATTTGAACCTGACATGATAGCTGGTTCTACTCATGGCAGTGGGGAATGCTTCTGAACTGCAATGTTGACAGTGTCTGCAAACAAATTCTATTTAATCACACCTTTAGGGTAAGTTCAGAATCCTGCTGATGCCGAGAAAACCTTAACTTTTCATGCAAATAAGAAATAGCCACAGTCTGCTCCTCTTTATTTTCTAACCATATTTTAGAATAACTGATCCTTTCCAACTAGATGGACCAGCCTAGAGCAGAAAATACAGTTTATCAAATTAACCAAAAAACAACTCACAGCTCAAGTGATATCTTTGTTGAAACTGTGTCCCTCAAAACCTGTTGTCACAACAAAGACTGTACTTTGGCGTAATTTAATCAAGGGTTTGGTCCACGAGTAAATCCAGATTGTACAGAACTTATTTATTTTTTGCTCCATTCCCTATTCCCAAGCAGGATATTTATTAGACCTGTTTTTTTGTTTTTGTTTTTTTTTTTCTTTTAGTACAGTTTATTGTAGATTCTACAGTCCTGTTTGGGATGTGTTCTTAAATGTTTTGCACAGTGTTGGATTTTTGAATACCATTAAAATTTGGTCAACCATATGCATTCGGAAGGGTATTTGTCTTTGAATTCCAAGAATCTTGACAAAACTTGACATTTTGAATCTTTGCAATATAACCTTCCTAAGGCGACTGCATTTGAAAAATGTGTGTGAGCTTGAAGCTGATGAAATATTCCTGAGCCTGAACATGCTTTAAATCATGTGCATACTTTAATGTCAATCATCCTATCTTTCCCTGACCTTTAGGGACAGTTTCCATGTGAACTGGAGCTCTCTATCCTTTCCTTTATGGGGCTGTCTAGCAGCAAATCTGCTCACCCACAGCTGTGTTGCCAATGCACAAGGGTGAACCATCACAGCTCCCCTGCCCCTTTGCTGGCTTTCTCCCTTGCAGGTAAGATACAAACCAGAAACTATAAACTGTTTGTTAAATTATGAAATAGTTGTTAAATGTACAAAAGCACATGTAGTTAAATAAATTATAGCCTGTAATCAATTTTTCTGAGAGCAAAATGACAAATCAAGGATTGAAGATTATGTGGAACCACTCACAGAACAATTACTCTGCACCAGTAGCAGTGAACAAAGAAAATTATTGAGATGTTTCCTGTAAGAATTCTCAGCCACTGCATTGCAGGAACAACTTGGAGTATCACTAACACATAACAACCTCTAATGCTTACAAAAATGAGATCTATAAAAAGCTGCTATCATTAATCATTAGCTGTAAAATGCTATTGAGCAATTTAACCCACTGCCCACTGCAGCAACCACAGTATTGTTCAATCTCTGTAACAATGCATATTCAATTATCTAGCTTATCTTCTTCTGTCTTTTAATTGATGGTCACAATGATGCTTAACTGCAGCTCGCCATACAAAAAAAAAAAAAAAAAAGAAAAAGAAAAAGAAAATGAAAAGTTTGCTATGTATGTGCTATATGTACATATATGTTTGCTATGTGCTATATGTAGAACATATGAAAAGGTCAATATGCAAGTTGAATTTTTCAAATCAACTTTGGTTTTGTAACTGTTCTTAGTGCACTGCCTTAGGACAAGTCTGTATACGTCACTCCTTATGAAATGTGGCAGATGTGCAGATGTCTACAGAGATGTCTGGAGTACCCACACTGGTTCCAGAGTGTGGGTGCACTCACTGGAGCTGGCTGTCAGCACCACCACATTTTTGGACTGGCCTCAGTGTCCCTCTGGCCAGGACTGCCTATTTTCCCTCATGCTTGGGAGCAGATGAGATTTAATACAGACCAGGAAAAATTTCCACAGACAGTTTGCATTCAATAGCCCCATTTTTTAGCCTTAACATATCCAGACCATGCTACAAAGCGAGTTCTGATATTAGTTGCTGAACTGGTTCATAGAGAAGTAGCAGCAATGCTTCTGTACAAAGCCTATGGTTTCAGTAGCAAGGTCAGCACTTTAAAAAGCAGGTATATTACTGTGAACCTGACTGCTCCATATGATTCAGATTTTATAGCAGTGATTAGACTGTCTGAAGGTAAATCTGGGATTTCCACTTCTGGGCAACACTACTTCTAGATAACCTCTGGTAGTACCAACTCACTATCGATGTACATGAATTGGACTACTCTGATTTCATGGATCTTCTAAATTTCCAACAACCCAGAATGAAAGAACCTTACCTGGACATAGGGAAATAACAACATAAAATATAGAATCATAGAATTATTAAAGCTATAAAAAAACCTCCAAGACCACCAAGTGCAGGTGGAATTTCACTTCCTTGGTTCTGATGGCCACACTTTTCCTGACCCAAGCCAGGATGCCATTGGCTTTCTTGGCCAATCCTGGGCACAATCCTGGCTCATATTGATGTGGTTAGTTATCACAGAGAGGTAAAGAAATTATAAAAGAAAGGCCCCATAAAATCAGGCCCGCTCTCCTAAATTAAAACTAGCCTGTCACTTCTAAGTGCTGTCTGCAAGTTCATATGTGAAAACAATCTTGGTATGAAAGGTTCATTAACACAACAACCTATTCCTGGGT
>JANRMJ010124935.1:1888-12396 GCA_025584955.1 Alethe diademata | reverse complement strand
TAAATGAGCCATACCTGCAGATATGGTGTATCAGAGTTGACCTGCGGGAAGACACCGTGAGGAAACATGTTTTGGCTGGTTATATGAATGGGAGGAAATTCCGCTCTCCAGAGGTTTTAAGGGCTCTTTTCATAAACACTATATTGATCAAAATTATATGTTGTTTGTCTTACATACATACATACATACACAACACTTAATTTAGTGGATTTTGCTTGTTTGTTTCACCTCAAGTAGATAACTTTCAGGTTTCAGAATTAATAGATTTTTATGCAGGTGGTGTTTTGTTGTTTTTGGGATTTTTTTATCTCTAATTTTTGAGGGTGGGGGGTTGCTTCTTGTGTGTTTTGTGTTAGATAGAGCAATGAAACAGTTAGCTGAGTACAAGCAAAAATGTTGCATATTAATAGAACGTTTAAAAGTACTGTGGTTTTCTTGTGTTTAGAAGTTTCAATTGTTCTCACTCCACTGGAGTTTTTAAACAAGAGAGACAGATTCAAAGGAAAAAAAAAAACAAAACCAAAAAAAGACCCCAGGAAAACCAAAACCAAAACCAAACCAAACACATTTTTAAAAATTAATAGCCACATTTTGCTGGGGAAAGATGCCAAGATCATTACTTCAAATAAATAAGCAAAACTCATATATACACTGTGATTGAGAATATTTAATTTCGTTTTATTTTCAAGCATTCCCTAGCATTCTGGTTAAGAAATAAAGTGCAGTCAAGTGTAATGTGCTTGATTACTGCCAACAGTAAGAAATAGAAGGCATTTGTATGCGCTGCCTGGATTGCATTGGTAATGGTAGTCTCTGCTAACTCTTTCTCTTTTATTTTATCCCTGTCTACTACAGAAAAGAATTAATTCTGCATCCTGTAAAAACTTAACCATTCACAAAAAGGTAATGAACTGTATATAGTCAAATAAATATTTTACTTTTTAGATGACTGACACTGAGTCAATGCTATTTTACTGACAGGAAGTTTTACAGTTTTTCAAGATTCAAAAATGGTCTTTTCCCTGCTTGAAAGAATATATTTAGGCCGACTTTTTATGAAGAAATTATTATAAAACATGAGAATAAAACCAGGAGTGATACTTTGAATTATAAGTTTTGTAAGCTTATGAAGCAAAATTTTAAACTAGACTCCAAAATATATTCATATTGTTTAGGAAACATACATATTTATATATAACATATCAAGGTATTTTGGTTAGCAACAGGAACCCTGAATTCGCAACTAGATGAAACATCTGATTCCATATGCATTACTCTTTTTTTGCTGTATTTATAAGACATGAAAGGAATCTCTTAAGATTCATGTCAGATTTAGGCCATTACACCTTGTTAATTAAATGTGAATAAAATATTTGACATTCATCATCAGATGCTTTAGAGGACTTTTTTCAGCAGAAAAACACCCACAGCAGAAATGTGCTTTGATAGTGGAGAACACTAACTGAAACTAAAGTGAGATATAATAACCCCTGGTCACTTGAAAAAAACATTTTTTACCCTTACACCAACATATTTCTGAACTGAGTTTCATCCATTTTACTTTTGTTCATGCTCTTGATCAAATGTTAGGAATTCAATATAATGGAAATGATGGTCCAGCAGAAAATGGAAGCTTTGAGGGACTTACATCTTTTAGAACTTTCAGATGAGAGTGGCTAACAAATATTACTGTTTGAGACTGGCTAAAAATCAAGAGCTTCCAAAAAAATAAACCCATGGATTTGCACATATAGCGGGTACTTAAGAAAGAGATAAAGCAAGCAGTGTCCGTCTCAGTAAGCTTACAGTTAAGATAAGAAAAAGCCAGACATATGAAGGATTTTCACTGGTGTTATCGGACAATGGCTTTTTACCTAAGAGGACAAGAAAGAGTAACAAAGGCTGAGTCATTCATTGAGATCATTCAATAAAGCATTATGGAAAAAACAGAGGATTGTTTTTCAAAACACTGCAGGAACTGTGAAGGCATATTATCAGGCTTTATGAATTTAAACCAGTAAAAAAAAAAAAAAAAGAAAAAAAAAAGAAAAACAAGGATAAAAGGATGATACAAATAAAAATAAAAAATTTCTGGAAGTTTTTTATTGCTCTATTAAACTATTATTCCTCTCCTTTACATTTAGTGAATAAAGGACTGTATTAAGAGACACATAGGTCTGTACAATCATTAGCTTTCAGTCATGATATCTATGTACGCAGTGTACAGCATGAAAATTCCTGGGAGTCAAGTGATATGAAATCATCTGTGGCTAGTTTTCAGAAAACAGTATAAGAACACCAGTGAGCACAAATTCCCAACTGTAATGGTGCCTGTTTATAGTGGTAAAAAGAAAAGTCTATCTATCTCTCTATGACAGATCAATAGTCAGAGGACAACAGAAGAAATAGTAACAACTTGCTTAAATTAGTGCACCCTATCAACCACAGCAGATAGGCCTCATGAGGCCATGAGAAGCAAATTGCTTTCAAGAAAAATCACAGAGGATTATGTCTTGGGTATTTTTATCAGAATTACTAGAGGCAGAGGATTCAAAAACACATTGAGTTTTGCTAGGAGTTTTTTGGTTTTGGTTTTGTTTAGCTTAGTTTATTGTTTGATGTGATATTTTGCAAACCACTATAGATTACTAAATTCTTGTAAGATATGGGGGAGTACTTCCATCTTAAAGTGAAATAAATCAGCATAAAAGAAAAAAAATTTCTTCATCTTATTTTAATTATGCTTATGCTCCCAGATGGCATGTTTGGCACTGGTTTTTCAATATCACAATTTCATTATCAGAAGCTAAGTGCCCTAAAAGATATGGACTCTGTAGTCTTAAAGATTGCTCTACCTAACTTACTGGATCCTGTCAGAGCAGCATATAACAATCTCAGTTTGCACAAAGAGACCTCAGCACCTTGGGATGGGATCTCCCATGCTTTGGAAGGTCACCAAAGGGACAATCAGCAGGAGGAACCCTTCAGTCTTCGAATCTCTAGATGATGATGACTGTTAAGACCTAAAGAAGAGCATTCAATCTATCCTTGCTGAAACCTGAAGAGTCCATCACATCTGCAAGCACAACCTAAACTACAGAAGATCTTAGAAAGCTGATATTGTCTAAACAGTGCCCATTTGTCCAGGTTTTGACAAAGAATGGCTGACAAGAGGTTTGTGGGTCAGAAATTTTGGCTGAAAAATTAATCTGAGGGTTAAGGAGGAGTTTACGATTGGAAGCCTTTTGTGAATGAAGTCCAGGACACGTGAGGAATGACAGGTGTTAAGGTTTTTATGTTACCTGGAAGAAAAGTCACAAAGCCAAGAGTACTTCCTTAAATATTTGGTTAAATTTCAATGATACAAATAATAAGTTTTCTTATTATTAGGCACTCAGAATTAAATTTTCATATTTTTTTTTGTAATTTGTTTTCAACCATGACATGAACTGAAGTTTGACTTCAAGTTCTAAATGTCACAAAACTGTATGTCCTTTTGCAGTCCTCTGGTGACATAGATGCAAAACTCAAGCTAGTTTATGGAGCCTTTAAAATTATATGTGATTTACATATGCAATCTATACACAAACATAGGATCACACTTTAGGGTGATTTATTAATGGCAACAATAGCTTACTTTGGTACCAAGGTTTAGTTCTAGTTAGAGTCTTTGTCTTGAGGGCCAGTTAATCTTGTATGCTTTTCTACCCTGGTATAATTTTAAGATTGTCACAAGGAGGATAAATTTTCTGCCATTTCTGTTCTTATTAGAGTCTTCACATTGTAATGAGAATGGACTTACTTTATCTCTTTTCTGTCCTCGTTACAGTCTATTAAGAGTATGCAATGAGAATAAGAACACTTCAAGCATTAAAGGTCGGTGACAACTCCTGACAAAGACTGTAACAAGAAGAGAAAGTGATACCCAGTCCATTCTTGTGACAATCTTAAGACTGTAAAGAGAACTTCAGGTAAAATTACATTCATCCATCCATAAAACAAAGACTGTTGAGAAAATGAAAAATGGAAAAAAAATCAATTTTTGTCACAATTTGGACATTGTATCAAACTTTATGATGTGCTTTAAAATGTATAGTAAATTAATAGAAAAAATCACAGTAGGACCTACACAGAACTTAGAGCTTTCAAGTTACAGTTTTGCCCTGGTAAATATAGTCAGTGCGCTCTGAGTCAGATTTGCACAATACATGACCCAGGTATCATTAATGGAAAACGGGTTCCACAGAGAGCTCCAGTGGAAGTCCCCCCAAAGACTTAATACAACCAGGAATTAATCTCAAATCTTGTTTTTCATAATCATCCAGAAATCAAGATACTTTCTTGTATGAGCATTGCAGTAGTTTTTACCCTGGATCTAAAATATTAAAATAAGCATTGTAAAAATCCACGTAACTATATATACATTTCCAATATCCAAAACTAGGTCTGCTTACCATCAAGAAAGTGCTTACCACCACTTATTTATATATGTTAAGTATCTATCCAGAAATGAAAACAGTAGAATTTTAGGTCAAGATTCAGATGGGGCTTTTTGTCCTGATGATTGAAACTATGTAATACCCTCGTCTTCTCTGCTTTGGAATAGATATACTAGCACAGCTGAAAGAGATGAGCTGCATAAATCAAGTGAAAACTTGGAATCACAAGAGATTTGCAAATTGAAAAACTAAATTTTATTGTAATGGCAGTCTAAATAGCTTGTAACAAATGAAAAGCAACTAATGGATATGAAATTTGGCAGCTTTCTAAAAGCTGCTAAAAGCCTGCTCTGCTAAGGTGTATGATGTCAGACTCAGAATAGGTAGAGGGTTTTGAAGTTTGCTCTATTTTAGTTAAAAATGTTGCTAATACACCCAAATATAGATATGACTGCAAAAGAAAGGTTAATTGGAAAATACAAATATTATACCTGTAGTAGCCCTGTCAGCTATCACTGTCAGCTGGGATTTTACTTGGATCTGTAAGAACAATCAGTGACGTTTTATCTAATTCAGCATGGTTATCTATATCTCAGATCTGATCACAGCTTCCTGGAAGGTCCTGGGGAAATTTTATTCCTGCATCCCCTACACCTTCTGTTCAAGATTAGCCACCTTGTGTTGCAAAAAAACCTACCAGAAGATTTATAAACCGGACTGTGTAAATTTTAAGACCAAGGCACCAGACAGTTGTCTCAAATAAAGCTAGCATCAACACAAAGAGAAAAAAATCAGCTTACAATAAAAATCATTTTGAGTACACCAGTAGACAAACAGAGAAAAAGAATCAGTAGGAGGAATAAATTATGTAAAGAAAAATAATTATCTTATAAAGACAGATATTCAATAAAAGTGCAAACCCCATGCAGATAAAACCACCATTCCCTCAGCTAAACAGCAATCAGTGTTCATGTGCTTGTTGCAAACATGTGAAAGTTTAAATTACTTCATGTTTTTACACAATGTTTGGAAAGCTGTTCACCTCCATCTTAGAGGATTTGTTACAAACTGACCACAGCATACTGGGATGACCTTGAACCTTTCAATATTTTTGATATGCCTCATTTGAAGCCTGAATTCTAATTCTTCAGCATTAAAACAACATACATATTCTTGTACTCTTAGTTTTCTGCCTCAAAGATGATAATAGCAATTTCTAACTGAAGATACACAAATACAAAATTCTAAAAGCTTTCCAGAAGTTAAACTTCTGTACCTTGCAATTTTTATGACATATGATCATCTCCTTGAGAGGTATGTGCCACCTTAGTAGTCTCAGTGAGGTATCTTTGGGCACATTGTGTTTTCCCATCCTTCTTTCTCTTTACTTCATGTAAATCCCTGCCATGAACTGTGCTACCATCAGTGAGGTTACATGAGAGAAGTGAGAGCGTTACTTATGTAGCTAACCAGTGCAGGAAAAAAGGGGCTTCTGGACAGCAAATCAATATGATTTCCCAGAAGCCGATTTATTGTTTACAAATCACCCTAATTATAGATTTCTAGAACTATCACCCATGTGGTTACACACTTTGTAATTGGTAATTTTAGGGTATTGATCCACCCAGTCCAAACCCCCCAAAGTCAATAATTGGTGGTCTTCTGGATCTTCACCGCCCCCGTTATCTTGAGTCATCTAATCTTGGTATTCTGTGTTTTCAACTCCTTCTCTCCTGATTTAGCATAGTTTATGTTCCAGTCGCCTTGATGGGTTTTAATAAGCTATTGAAAAACACCTAAAATTTTCTCACACCATGTACCTGTTATAAACACTGGTCTAAACTACTAAATACACAAAAATAGCTACCGTGTGACAGAAGCATGTGAACAAACAGCAAAATATGCAGAAAAATTACTAGACAGCAAAACATAGCAACGAAATATAGTTTTTGGCTGGTGTACACAAGGCCCAGATTTGTACAGACACGTCCACCGTGGCCTAAGCTTTATCCAGCATTACTGCAAACTAATAGTAATTTTTTTTCCAAAAAGTTTGAAGAGACCTTGTACCTTGGTATTAAAGATCACTAACCCTTAGTATGTAATGTGCATGTATGTCACAGTTGCATATTAGGGTAGATTAGCGTAATTTAAAAAAATTTTATCCTGACCCGGACCCTTCCTGTCTGCATTTGTTCTTTCAGGAAAATTTGATCAACTGTAGTTAATCTTAAACCATAAATTATCTTATTAATATTAAAGATACATATTAATTTTATTATGTAGACTACATAACAAAGTCACTTACTCAGTTTTATTGCAGGAGTGGTACCTCCAAGCTTCTCTGAATTTCACCTGAATTCATGTTGCACACAAAATCCTTCATTTTCTAGACAATTAAAAACATGCTCTTGTTTTCTTCCCATTAAACAACTCAGTAGCCTAGAACAAAACCTCTGCATAAAGAAATTAGATCTGTCAATGAGATGAGGAATATATACACTGTTTTGTAATGACAGGATTCAGAACCCTACTGATAGACGTTGGAGCAAAGAGAAATAGCTGGCAGCTGCCGTTGCACCAATAATTTCTCCATTACAGTCAGCAGTAAATGTTTGAGCTTTATACATTTACATAGATAGATGATGTTTACAGTTAAATAATGTTTTTCATACATTTCCTTCAACAACAACAACACATGCTGTCTTCTTTTGATGCCTAAAGACTTTTTTAGATTTTTATGTTCTTTTCATGTATTTGTGGCCTTGTTGATTTTTAATATATAGTTGTATAGCTTCTAGTAGTTTTCCTTGTCTCTCTCACAGTTTAGCTAAATCTTATTAAAATATTCTTGAAATTCTGTTTAGTCTTACTCCTAAGAAGAGAATTTCTGATAAGGTCATTTTGTTTTCCACTAGAACTTAAGAGACATAACAAGAAAATAGAGCAAAGAAGGCCCTGCACCTACTTCAACAGGTTGACCTAAGGGTGCTACTGGCCCAACTGATATCCTATTGGATATACCTGCTAGATATAATAATTAATTATATAAATAATAAAAATGATCTATATATAGATACATATACACACACATATATACATATATATATTATATTTACATATATATATATACACATAAATTGTAGAAATCCTTTATCATATGGGCATTTAGCCATATTTGTGCACCTGAAAGCTTTCATTAAAGATCTGTTTTTTATCTTACTATTATAACACTGTTGCAAGTTTTGTCTTTTGAATCCAGGCAACGTGTTTATCAACTAACTACTTGAAGGACTCGGAATTCTAGACCAATATTCAAGTAACATATATGCAACTATATTAATATTTCTATTCAAGTTAAAACCTCCTCAGTTTTCTCAAGCTTTTTTCCATCTTTTCAATGAGTATATCAGATCCAAGTTTTGATGTATTTATCACAGTTTTTTTTTTTTCTCTATAAGACCATAACACTATAACTTGAGTATGCAGTTTTTGTATTCATGGTGCTTTATGTACTGTGAGTTCAACACTGTCAAACTAAATATTGCTTAGTTTTTATTCTACGTCATTTGAGTAGAGGGGAGATCTTCTATTTGCATCACATTTTTTCATGCACATATATTAAATTTAATTTTAAAAATCATTGATCTTTCTTGCCATTTCTGAGATGGATTCACCTTCTGACCACTGTGCAAAGTCAGTTTACTGTGGCATGGAAGCTCATGAAAATTTATACCATCTGCTGATATCTTCTGCACTACCACCCACCCTCCAAGAAAAAATAATCAGATGTTGTAATGTTACAAGAGCGTTAGCAGTTTGATATTTTGTTGTTTCATTGATGCTGGTTCTCATTAGCCAATCTTTCTCAAATCTCTTTTTTACTGTTTCTATCTTCTCTCTAATGTGAGATGCTTGTGGGTATCCAATAAGCTTTCATTAGAAGTAAGAGTCTCCTTTGCTCGGCAAATTTCTATTACATTTGTAAGGCTTTTTTTTTTTTTTCTGCATCTCCTTAACTCTAAATCTTTTGCTCTAGATTTCTTACCAAAGAGAGAAAAATTGTAAATTTTTCTTTTGGGGCTCAGATAATTAAAAGTAATTGTACTTTCCCTCCTCCTCCTCAAAAAAATCTTTGCCATATTGTTCCTTCTTTGATGTAAGACAGTACTGTTCAAGAAATGTTAGATGAATTCATAGTTATCTTCTTCTGCACCAAATTTACTTCAAATTATTAAAAACATTGATGGGTTCAGCACTAGTTGTAGTGAAAGGCATGGCAATTCATAAGACTTTTTAGTCATGTCTGTTGCTTTCAGAAGCAGAATAAAGTACAGTTTTTACTGTTATTATTTGTCTAGCACATCTTTAGGGCTATTCAGATTTGGAGGGTTTTAATTAACCTATCATTTCATCCAAGGTACTCTCCTAACAGTGGTCCCAGAGCTCACAGTTCAGAAGGTGCTCAAAGCAGAAGATAGTTCACTGAGTTCCTGTTGTTTGGAGTTTTATCAACTCTCTGTAATGTCAGAGCCAGTCTCAGGTAGTCCCTGCCATTATAGAGTTAATGATACAGTGCCCAATTTATTACTGAGATTACTAACCCTTGTTCCTACAGAGGCAGATCCTTTAACCCTCCCTGCTGGATCTTTTCCCCTCTAGTCAGGTGGCCAGCAGTCATTCTTCTGTCCCAACCAGTGGTGTGGCTGTCCTTTCCTTTCAACAGGAGGGCCAGCATGTTTTCTGCATGGGTCCATTACAAGCAAAACTAGCACTCTTTACATTAACAGCCACATCTGCCACATGTATGATTTTAAGAATTATGCTGGCATTGCTGCTGCATGTTCTCTAGATCTTGTTGGATGGTTTATGTGAGGAGGTTCAACACTTTACATAAAACAAACTTTTTCTCTTCCAAGCTTTTCTTCTCTAGAGCAGACAAAAGCAGAAACTAATCACAAGACTTGTAACCATGCACATGTGTTATTTGTGATCATTAAAGCTTGTAAGTCATGGGTATATATCTGTGCAATACTGGGAAAAGATCACTAACAATAGTGCACAAACTTAATGGGGAATACATGGATTTTCACAGCATATACCTTTTGCTCAGATTGGTACCCCAGAAAAGTCTGGTCAGGTTTATCCCACACTCAACTCAAACACACCCACAGTTTTCTTAATCTGTAAATGATAATCCCATATACAAGTCTTAAAAATGCAGTATGCCTGCTATTTTTGTATGCCTTTTTACTATAGCAAAATCTAATTAATAAAACCAGTTGAGCTTACATTCTTACTCTTGATAATTGTATTGTGAACAGAAGAATAGATATTGAGTTATAATTATTATCCTTTAGGGGGAATTTATGTGGGGTTTTTTAAGATTGCTATGAACACTTCATACTGACAACACAACTCTGTCTGAAATTTTATCTTCAGTATAAGAAAGGTAAAGACAGCTCTTAAAATAAGAATTGCATTAAGACTCCACTGACTGAATGTGTTGTATGAAACTCCGTCACTCCCCAAAAAAAAAAAGTTTCATTTGAATATGAGCATTTGTGAAATTTGTAATGTTCTGCTTTACCTTATTTCTCCATAGTCTTCTTACTAATTTTCCTTCTCTACCAAGTTGAAAGGCAAGTTTTCAATTTTTGTTTTTGCAGTCAGTTTCTGGTTTCTTGCTTGTTTGACAGAAGTCCTTCCAAATATTTGTTAAAATGCTACACCTTTTTTATTATGTTGTATCTTTTAGCAAAACTAGTCCACTTGAAATTTGCAATTAACAGAGTCGTGGTATCTTTAAAATCAAATGCATAGGAAAGCTGTAAGTCTGAACATCAACTCAGGCACCCAAATGATTTGAAAACCTGTTTTGTGTCAGTGTTGCTACATTACATTTAGAACTTAATCCTCTGTACTGCTTGTATGAGCTAAGTGGTTCATTGCTCTGTGTCTGACTCTACCATGTCTCAGCCAGTGTAGTCATTCTTCCCAGTACTCTGGGAGCAATTTTATCTGAAACCTTTTTCTTTCAGTGAAATATTTTTATTCTTTACACTCTGG
>JANRMJ010124924.1:0-12396 GCA_025584955.1 Alethe diademata | reverse complement strand
GGGACAGGACAAGAGGAAATGGCCCCAAGCTGTGCCAGGAGAGGTTCAGGTTGGATATTAGGAGGAATTTCTTCATGGAAAGGCTTGTCCAGCCTTGAGCAGGCTGCCCAGGACAGTTGTGGGACCACCATCCCAGTAGGTACATGTAACTGTGAATGTGGCACTTGTGGACATGGTTTAGTTGTGAGCATGGCAGTGTTTGGTAAACAGTTGGACTCAATGATCTTACAGGTCTTTTCCAAAATAATCAATTCTATGATTCTGAGTGGCAGCCAAGACCAGATAGCATAGGACTAAATATACAAAGCAATCTGTGAGAAGAGAAGCAGAACCTATAGCCAACTTTTGAAAACCAAATGGAAGACTTCATATCGAAAGTTTCCCTTAAACAGCTCTTTTACAATCCTACCTTTATTGATGACAGAGAATGATGAGAAAACCATTTGTCTTTGGGGTAAAGGTAGAACTGGCTCTTGGTCCTTTCCAAACATTTTAAAGCTAGGGTATAATGAGACACTCCTTAAAAATGCCAAAGATTATCAAATTCCACAGCAAACATCCTATTCAGGAAAAACACTGATATATCCCCAGGAGACCTATTCAAGAAGATGAATATTCCAACTCCTTTCAGACATTCCTGGTAGGAACTAATAACTTTAGACCTAAGCAGGTTTTAAGATTTTAACTGTAACAGTTGAAGCTGTTTTAAGGAAACATGCTTACCTGTAAATAGAAAGAAATAAGGATAGAGTGGCTTTGTAATCTTGGAGCTCTGCAATAAGTTATTAAATAAACCAGGATCCTAATTTAAAATTCTGAACCACATCCTGATTTGGTGTAAATTATGCAATTCTTTTTGAATGAGTGGAATTACACTGATTAATATAATCTGAAGTCTTGTCTTCCTGTTTCTCAGAAGGAATAGATTTTTTTTTTAAATTCTGTAGTAATTCTTTGCATTTTGATAATTGCCAGATATGATCTCAGAAAACAAATAGGTATTTCTTTAAAATTGTGAATAAAACTTCTAGTGTCAAGAAAGAAAATATAAAACAGGTTCACCAGAGAAAGGAAGCAAAAATAGATAATTACAATATTTGATTGCCGTTGTTGTTGTCAGTCTTCTTTCCTTGATAGTAGCTAGATGGAATCAGACATTCTGAAATAATGACTTTAGATTAATCTTTCTTTTATTATCTTCACACAGGGTATTTTGTTCAATGTGATGACTGTTGCAAACTTTTTTTGTGTTGGGGTTGTTTTTGTTTGGGATTTTTTTTTTGTTGTTTTTTTTTTTCCATGTTGTATTCTATCTGTGTAATAGTAGTGAGAATTAAATAACAGTTGGAGGTCTCAAAACTGATGATTCTTGAAGCATAGAAGATGTTTCCATACATATGAACTAGGAGTGAGCAGACAGAACAACTGAGTTGTGAGACTCAGCTCAAAATCTTAGCCATGGTTTGAGAGGTAGTTACCAGAATGGTGAAATGTCAGGGGCATAAAACTCTAAAAGTAAGTGTACTGAATAGTTCTCATGATAAATGATGCCTCAGCATAGAAATGCAAATAAAGGGATACTTGAAGTACAGTTGCTGGTGAATTAGATATTCAGGACTGGCTTCTCAGCTCTGTTACTCTGGAGTAAGATGATAGGACACACAGTTCAAAAAACTAGCACTGTGTAGGCATGGAGCTAGTGTGTTTGAGGTGGGAGCCAGTGCCTTGTGCTCTTGGGAGGGCTGCCAGCTGCTAAAGTAAGCCCATGTGGCATGAAACACTGATCATTTTCAATCTGGTACCCGTAAAATGCCTCAATTGCTCCCATTGGCTTCTAGGGCAAATGAGTGCTCAGGTTACAACAGCAAGAGGCTTGATCTGCGCCTCCACAGGCCAGGCTTATGCTTACCTTAAACTTAAGATGCCACTCTCCCTGTCTGCATTCCCAGAGTCATTACTGCAACAGCTATTGTGTGAAAGGGCTGCAGGATGAGTCCCCATTTCCTTCATTCTCCAGTTGCTAATTTGTAAAATATGCCGGAGGAAAAATAATGTGACTAATTAATTCTACTTTTTTCCCTTGCAGTTCTTTAAATGTAAGGTCAGATCTGTAATGAGAATTTCCATTGAGAATTACTCAAGGAAAATCCAGTCCAACAGTTTTTCTCCACTATGAAATTCCTCTTAGATGAAACATTAGAAACAATTAAAATGTTTAAAAAGTTAATAAAGACCACTTTGAACTGGGAAAAAGAAAGCCATGCTCATTTATTGAAGCGTTCACACAGAATTGTTCTTACAGTATCTTCCATGTGTCCTTTAATATTAATGTAATTAAGAGTGGAATTTTGCACCAAAACATTCTTGGAAAGTGTTTGCTGAGATTTTTTGTCTTGTACTTCCCTTCATGTATTTTATCCTTCTTCAACCCAGAGGATGAATTCTCAAGCTGGACAGCTCTAGAAGGAATGAAGTGAAGAGGAAGGGGATGCATAAGGGGGAAAAGGCAGACTGCTGGTTGTTGCTGCTGCAGCAGAGCCTCAGTGGCAGGTGGGAATTTGTTGCCTGGGCATTTCTTTACCAGAACAAGGCCAGGCTGCTTTGTTAAAGGGGATGCCTTCTTGACGCCCTCACCTTCCTCTGCACATGCATACAGATATGTGTAGGTATGTACAGGGATTTTCTTCTTCATTCCACTCTCTCCTTAAGGATAACTGGAGGATGAGTCAGAGAAAGCAAAAGCTGGAAGTTTCTACAGATGGTTTTAGGGAGGGGTCACTGAGGGGGCTGTATATGTCCTTGCTCACAAAATGCCAGCCTGCAAAGAGATTCACCAAACACATTCTGGCAGATGGACTTCTGTTCCCAATTACCAAGGGTAGATGCAACTCTACACAACAAATCCACAAGCACTTGTCATTTAGGAACTGCACTGTGCTCATAATCAAACAGAAAAGTCCCCTAAATGCCTGCATCCTCCTTGCCCTCATGCAGATAGAACTCTGAATTTCATCTCTATTGCCTGGAACTTCTTAAAAGACCAATGCATTTAACGGTGCAATATGTCAACTCTCACGCAGCTGGGTTCTTCAAACACACATTGCTTTCCATCTGATTCAGAAGAGCTTATTCTGGAATACTACAGACTGGAACTCTTGTTGAACTTAAATTGTGAAACATCATAGAGGTAGTCAAGGACTGTCTGTGTATATTTTCACAGCCGTGGGTCTAAGTATGGTGCCAGGAGAGTGATTTATGGCTCAAACAGGTAAGATTTTGGGCTCTAAACAAGCTGAATGTGCATTGCATGTGCAGTAATACCAAACTTATTTGTGTATCCACCAGGTTCTTCTTATAGTTGAACTCAGCAAGAGCAGCCCTACCTGCTAATCACAATCACAATCATATCTTACACTTGCTACAGTAAAACTGTAGCAGGCAGTACCTTGAAATGTGAAAACAGTAGTTCATTCACTTATTGCTAATGTTGGCACCTGTGTTGCAGTCTGCTGTGTATTTAGGACTCACTTGTTATTGTTTTCTTTTTTTATTGAAAGTTGACATTTTCCCACTCATTCAGTAGCTATCAGGAAACTTTGCCAGACTACCTGGGAAGCTCAAAGCTGAGTTGGTTTGAGGAAATTCTCATTTATAGCCTCAAAGCAAGTGTTTGTTTTGCAAGGAGTACTATCTCTCTTTAATCCTATATTTGGAAGGCCTTGGAATAAAACTGAAATTTAAAAAAAGGGTATTTATTAGTCAAAGTGAATTACATATTCTGTGTACTAAATGCTGTGAAAAGAAATGTAAACTTGCTGTAATTCCCAAATAACTTAAAGTCGTCATGGCAATCATAGAGAAGTTTCTGTGGCTGTGGTGTTTCACATATGGATTGCAGGCTTGTCTTCAAGGGAACTAGATTTAAGCAGCATAAATAAACTACATTGTCTTTTTCTGACGAGGACACTGCATTTTTTGGTAGGAATCTTTTTAATCTCTTCAGCTGCCCTTCCTAGGACAAGGTGTTAATGGAGAAGTGAGAGGTTCTCTAAGATCTCTTAAAAGCTCTTCCCTTATTTTTCATATCGTTTTGTGTTTTCCTTGTTCTTGGTAATAGTATATCTGTGTTGTACCTCCCTGACTCGTCCCTAAATCTTTCATATTGTTTCAGTTGCTTTGAAGACTGTTTGTACCAAGACTTGCTTTTGTGTGCTAGTGGGGGCCTATGTGTCCTCCTTGACCAGCCCCTCAAGAGCATGGAATTAATTCTTGTCCTCATTCAAGTACAAAAGCAGTAGTTTAAAACCAGCAGCAGCGTTTTGTTGTTAAATGCATGTCAGTGAAATGTTATGCCCATCTGGAAATACTCTGGGCCCCCACATGAGAATATGATGACAGAAATTGAATGCGAGCCTCCTCAGTGTGAAAGTACACTGAGTATGTGTGTTCCATTTTGCTAAATTGCCAAATGCAATTTTTTGTTCATACATCAAAATTCAGGTGGCCACCAATTTGTCTATTAGGACAAAGAGAGAAAAGCCAGAGAAGTAAAGAGCCATGGTACTTACTATTGGTATTAGAGTTCCTTTCATCCTCAACGTGCTTTGTAAACTTTAATTAATGATCAGATCCTTGAAAAGCAGCAAGACAGCAGAGTATGTTAAGCATTCGAGACACATGGCAGCTACAAACTCTGCAGTTTGGAATTAGAGCTGGGAGGTGTGGGGGTGGAGGGAACAGCCTTGGAACCTGTCTTGCACTGGAAGGAATCTTGGGAAAGATACAGTGCTGAGAGGAGGAAGAAGAGAGGCCAGTGGAAAGAGGTAATGTTGTGACTGATGGGAAGAGCTATTCACCTAAGACTGTCCTCGAGCTTGTTGAGAAAGCCTTGCATTTTCTGAATATGGCAGTCAAAAGATGTTCCCACAAGAGAGGTGAGAACCTTGAGCAAGGAACAAGACCCACTTCCCTCTCTGAACCCAGAGACATTGTGTGTGCTCACAACTCCTGTTTACCTCCCTCCCAGGACACAGAGCCTAATCTCTCCATGAAAATGCCCATCTGTCCAGGCTATTCAAGTGACATTTACACTTCAGTGATCTCTGATCATCACTGATCAGTGACTTCCTGTATATTGTGGAGAAAGAAGTAGAAAATTAGTTTTTCAGCAACTGCTTCCAATTTCCTGGTAAGAAATGATTTGGAGGCCTGGGGACAGTGGAGCAGTGTTTCACAGGAATGTCTTCTTACTCATAGATGACATCATGATTACATCCCAGTGACCAAAACTAAAGAAAAGAAAAGGGCTTTCTAATCTGGCTATTTTCTGATATCCTCCAGATCAAAAAGCATTTTCCCTCAAACTCAGGTCACTCTTACTAAGGGGACTGGCTTCATGTCAGGAAACTTGAGTTCTGCCTTTTGCCTGGGAATTAGCACTGGAAACTTTTGAATATCTTTCAGTTTACATGCATCTTTAACCACTGCTCAGATGCCTTTAGCTGGTTGTGAATGTTTAGAATGGAAGGAGAGTAATCTCGATCTTTTATCACCACAGAATTTACCAATCTTCAGGTTTTATATTGAAAATAAAGGACTAATTTCTTAGCATGCCTATTGACATAAGTAAGCATCAACTTCTAAAGGCACCTGAAACCTAAAATGAAAGAAAAGGGGGGAAAAAGGGTTGCAAATGGAAAGTGAAGGTTTTTGTTTCCATCCATGTTGCAATAGAAGTAAAAATTAGCACTTACCACAATATCCCCAAGATGTTTAAATATAGTTACATTTTAACATTTTCACACTATGACTGTAATACAACAATGACATTTCGTCACTAATGACATAACAGCTGCCTGGGGGAAGCTATCATGTAAACAAAACACTGTTTGTTAGCTTTATTGTTGCATGTGTGCTATTCATTAACAGGTGAAAACTTTATTCAAACTAATTACTTCTTTACTTTCTGGGACCAGTAACACTGACAGTGTTGCATTTTGCAGTTTTCACTTTTCTCTGTAGCCTGGCCTACATACAAACAGTACTGGTTGAAATAAATTTGCTTCTAAATCAATTTAATAAACTCATTGCAGTCACGTTGTGCAGACATTCTTTAAACTGAATGAAGCTAACGTGATATTAGCTATTCTTAAACGAATCTACATGTTCTCTCTTGGAAGCTGCTCCAATTTAACTAAATTGAATTAGAAACTGATTTAGTTAAATAGGTGTCATTTCTCTGTGTCTGGACCAGACAAACAATCATCATAAATTACTGAAAGTATCTGTTGATCTAGTCAGCATGCATTATCAAATGTTCATGGTTGGGAGGATAAAAGAGGATTAGAGGCAAGAATTATAGGAGAGAAGTTTCTGTGATGTAATTGATCAAAAAAGAATGAACAGGGCACTGACAGGCATAAGTAAATGTATCAGTGGAGTTGGACTGATTTATTCAAGTTGAGGGCAGTAGCAAGGGGCTACTCTACATATCCTTAAATGCTGATAATGTGATTCTGTTCTCTGATAGCATGTCTGACTTTGTACAAATCAGATCTTGTACCCTTACTTTGTCATGGCTACAGGTGTGTCTGTCCCATCTGAGGATACAAAGAACAAGTACAAGAGATCTGTGTTTCTTGTGCTTGATTTTGAGGTATTCACGCGCCAAAATATGCTGAAGGGGAAGTGAGTTCTTAGGTTTTCAGAAATTCAGTGTTCAAATAAAATCTCATTATACAAGCAGTCTGGCAGCAATGTTTTACCTTATCAACCAGTGAAGAGCAGGGTCTGATAGCTATTGTTGGGCAGCCATCACTCAAAAGTAGAAATTATACAGCAGGATATGAAAGCCTCCTTTCCAAACCTTAATTTCATAAGACCATGAATACTTTGCCAGACACTTCATAGCATTCTCTGTTTTTTTTAGATTAAAACTGTTGTTGACCCTTATTTTGTTAAGAAGAAATGTGAATCTGCATGCCAGTAGTCTGAAATAAGAAGCCAGTAATACTTTCCTCATGAAAGTGGTGCAATTAATGCAATTGAAGTAGCCACTTATTTGTGTCACTTAGGAAAACAATTTACAAATAACTGTGATTTTTACTGATTTCATTGTGGAACATGTATTTAGTTATAGTGCAAGTGGACCTGGCTGCAATAGTATGATCAACATTTATGAGTCCAGTCATTCAGACCAAGGCAAGTTCTCAATGGCAGTCTGGAGTTTTTCATTTTAAAAAAGTAGAGTGAACAGAAATAGTGTTTTCATTAGATCTATGTTTGCTAAAGCCTTTGTCTTTGAGAATGTGTACAGAATCCTGCCTATCATTGATACCACAGCTGAGCTCTACCCCACTTTCTGCATGTTAGGGCTTTGGTTTATTGTGATATTGAACAAGGCTTACTGTGGACAAAAAAAGAGGTTTTATAGCACAGCCTTGAGTCCAATGAAAATACGGACCTGATGGGTTCGACCAGGGTGTTAAGAATTTGACTTCTTACTTCTTATGGCCTTGCTAACAGCAAAACTGGTCCTTTTTATATTAGAAACAAAACCCAAGAGAGGCACTTAGATTTTCCTGCAACATTATGCTCTTTGGCATGAAAACTTACAGGTCCATAGATTCTGTTGTGAGTTTTTCCTCAAAAGCAACTTTTCATCATATTCTCATTCAGATCTTTTGTCTCTTTATTGGAACAGGGTTTTTCTCTCTATCGGGGGAAAGTCTTTTAAGAAAGAACAAATTTAGTATTAAATGCATTTAATGTCAAGGCTTAATAGAATGAGTAAATCATGATCTAATACAGTAATATCTTAAGCTAGTTAGAAAAATTGTCAGAACATAAAGTAAGTGTTGATATAGCTAAATCCCAGCAGAGCACATCCAACATGAAAAGCTGACTAATAAAATTCCTAGTTTGGGTAATAATTTTTCAAAGGATTAGCACTACAGCTAGTGTGTGGAGTCTTCCACTGTTAGCACCATGAATTATTGGAACTCTGAAAACACATTGTAAGTAAGTTACAAATGTGAGTGTATTCACAAGGATCTTTATGTTTCCTTCCATTACAATGAAAAATTTCATATAATTAAGAACCCGACTTCTACTGCCGAAGAGGAATAATGGTTAAAGGTGGATATGAAAAATGATGCTGAGTGTGTAGACATGGAAACATGTTTTGAGATAAATCTTACTTCTAAATCTACCCTGTCAGCCACCATCTGAATTCATATTGCACGAAGAGGATATAACAAATGCTGTATCCATCTCCCTGGAAAGCAGAGAATATAATGTACAAGCAACCCCAAACCTCACTAGCTATTACAATTTCTTCTGAAGGCATGTAGTTCACAGTGTCTTAGGGAAGTGCATTATCTGTCGGGCTTTTTGAATGCCTCATAATAAAAGTGCCAGCTGCCAACAAGCCTCTCCTCTCCTCCTCAGCACACAGACTTTACAGCTGCTAGCGCAGGTTTTATTAAATATTCCGATTTAACTAGCAGAAATTAACATGGCTAAGTTTTGAAAGTTTGACAGTGGGAATCAAAGAGGTCAGCATGTGCTGCTGTGTCTTTAGCTCCAAACATGAAGAAGGGAGTGTAGCTGTGGAGCCTCTCAAAGACAGTCAGGGCAATGTAGCTACACCTTTTAGGCAGCAAAGAGCAAGTAGGAAAACCAGCTTTGAAATCATGTAAGATATTTTACTTTCTTAAATATCCGAGCATGTATTATTTCAGTTGTAATCTTGTACATCTAAAGTAAACGATCCTCCACTGGTGTTGCTTTGCTTGTAGCTATTATGGGCAGTAGATTTACATGATCTTATTTTGGCTGAAGAAAATTCTCCTTTTCCAAGCTCATTTGTCTTTCCAGTGATGTTCGTAGGAGCTGCTTTTTTATGCATGTGAATGAGAACAGGACTGTTGTAATTCACACACTTGTATTTCCAATGAGAGTCCAAAATAATTTCTGATTTGGCATAACAGGAGAAAAATCAGCCTTCACTCATTAGCCTTCCTGACTTAAGGCAGGGAAAGCACAAATATTTAAAGATCCTTTTCGGCCAATATGTAAATAACTGTAAAGTGTCTAGAAAAGAAGTTGGAGTGAATTTCAGTTTACTTCTGCTGATCCTTTGCCTTACTTAAGACACACTGGCAGAATTTATCCCACTTGAGATTTATTAAAATTATAGAATCCCAGAATATCCTGAGCTGGAAGCAACCCATCAAAATCATTGAGGGCAGTTCCTGGCCCAGCCCAGCACACCCCAACAACCCCACCCTGTGCCTGAGAGCTTTGTCCAAATGCTCCTGGAACTCTGGCACCCTGGAGCTGTGACCATTCTGGGGAGCCTGTTCAGAGCCCCAGCATCCACTGGGGAAAGAATCTTTCCCGATATCCAGACTAAACCTCCTGACACAGGTCCAGCCACTCACTTAACTTGAAGAGTTTTGTGATTCCCAAATTAGAATCTGTGAGTGAAACAGCCTTGCAAAAGTATCCTTAGTTCAATGTTTTCTGCTGAATATGGGTTTTCCACATCCATTTTCTATAGGGTATTTTAAATAATTTAACTTCTCAGTATTCTTGGCTCAGTTCCTGCCTCTGACACCAACTTTTTCTACTAGGCTGGAAAACACTTGTATGGCTACACAGGGCCAAATCCTGCTTGATCCCAGTAGCTATTCAGGACATGTTTTGTCTAGGACATACACCTCATACACCTTAGCCTGTGCATTGTCTCTGTTGATATTCCCAAGCCTAGTTCTCTGTGTCATCTAGAGAAGTAACAATCATAGTAATATCTAGGTACTTTATAAAGGAAGAGATGTGATATATTTCATTAGTGGTTCAGGAATTCTTTGGGATTCCAGGAAGAAATGGGCATCATTAGGACTCAGTTTATTACTGGTGCTTTATGGTGGGCAGTGCTTCTATTTCTCCATGGAAAAGAATATAACTAGATCAGTGGCTTTCAGTATGACCTGAGGGGTCTGTGAGAGATAACAAAAGGCTCAGAAGGTTTGAGGAGTCATGTTACTGCTATGCTCAAATTGTCCTGATATTCACAGTTGCATGGGAAAATTTTGTGGACTGCACGAACAGGAAAAGCTCTGTTTCTTTGAATTAAGGTTTTAAGAGCATATAGTGATTTTGTAGGCATTGTTAGTTAAAACTGGGCACTTAGAAAAGATGTTTCTTTTATACAAAGGGCTGCTTTACACCCCTCTGTAAATGATCAAAGAGGTCTTCAGACCCCACTAAAAGATTGTTACATTGCAGGTCAAGCCAATTTTTCATTATCAAAGCAAATTCCGTCAAGTTTCAGTCCATGGCTGCCACGGGTGAGTTTTGGGAGCTTCCTGAGAGCCAGGTGGCTCAGTCTTCAGTGAGATTTCTCAAGGATGAGACAGGAATTCTCTCAGCCAATCCAAGTGGCACCTGAGTAAGCAATAGACTTTGCAACAGACTTTACTACACAGAGCCCTGCTGCTTTACTGCCATCCTTATTGCCTCCAGGCATGTCCCACTGGGTTTTTGTGTGCCTGGGCCCTTGGCACAGGCAGAACAAAGAGTGACATGAAGTGGGAAAAGAGAGAAGAAAGAGGAATATATCAGGGGAAGACAGTGTAGTGTGTTGGGCAGCAGTGTCCATGTGACTCCCTAGTAACAACTGGAGGACAAAAACCCATAAAACCACCTGACATAATAGGCAACCAAAGTGCCAGTGAAAAATCAAGCTCATTTGGAGGATGCTTTTTTAGTGTTATTTGTGAATAATAATTCAAAACTTCTGTGTACTTTGTGTTCTTTGTGCTCCTTTTGTTTGCATGAGCTGGAATATTATACACATGTAAATTTTCTCCCCCTGTTATTTCTTTACAGATGAGAACAGTAAAGTGGTTTAAATCTTGAAAGCATGTATAAGTAATCTTGAAATCACAATATTTCTTTTAGAAAACAAAACCAGTAAAACTGAGAAATCCAAGGTCAACTCAAATAATACCTAAAGCTTTATTTAGTTACAGAGATGCCCAATTAAAGCATGTCAAAACAGCCTTACCTTATCCCTCCCATTCAGTAATTATATATTAACAGGGTGCGTGAGGACAAATTAAATTTCCCAGACTGATATTTTCCCCTAGTTTTTCCTCCTTCACCAGAGGTCAATTTTCTAGTCTCCTGGACTGAGCTTCTTTTCTTGGGTGTCAGTGCAAGATAGGTGGTTCCTAAAGGCAGCACCCATGGTTAGTCCAGGATGAGGCCCCAGGCACGACTTGTGTGAAGTGCTTTAGTGACTGAATGTGCGGTTCCAGTGCTGGAAATCACTTCAGCAAGGACTGATGCAGGGTCAGGACAAGCGAGTAGGTATGTTTTTATCCAGTGTTCCCTGTCCCCAGAGCTGGCTGGGTCACCTTGAATTCTACAGGGGGGGTGTAGAAGTGGCATCATTGTTCCTAAGGTGTCTGCAACACAGAGGCACTGCAGAAGCTCTCAGTTCCCTCCCAGTTCAAGTAGAGCTGTCTTCAAAGGATTTCTCTCTTGTTGATAATGGAGGACTTGGCCAGTTCCTTTTCACAAGTTCTCTTCTTTCCTCTTTGAAGGATGATCTTATTGTTATGTGCCCCCTCAAGGCTGCCTTTGATCAGTGTACAGTGAGATGCA
This sequence comes from Alethe diademata, assembly GCA_025584955.1. NCBI lineage: Eukaryota > Metazoa > Chordata > Aves > Passeriformes > Muscicapidae > Alethe > Alethe diademata. The sequence goes on along the minus strand of JANRMJ010124924.1, from coordinate 723 downwards.
TGAGTGTGCACTGAGTAGATGTTACACCTGCCACTCACTGCAGCGTTCTGACCTTAGTAATTTTGGTGCTCCAAATCCACAACCCAGCACTGACAAATTAAAACATTTTTCCTCTTGGCAGGCTGTATTTTACTCATGTGAAGTATAATTTTATGCTATTCCTCTTCACTACTGTAGAGGTTTTTAACTTTATAGATTTAAAAGCTAGTCATGATGTGTCTTTTTTCAGTGAGATGTAGAGATGTAATGAAAGGAGCGCTACCAAGGAAGAAAAGGAGCAAAATTACCTGGCCTGTTTGTTTTAGAAAGAGCATTAACAATTCACTAAGACAAATTTATCCATGGATTAACTGTGTTATAATATTAAAATTCTCCCTGCAATTCTTCCCTTATTGCATTTTCATAAGGCTTTACTGTCACAAATTCCAAAACTACTTTATGCTTTCTGTTCCACATGACTTCGTTGTCTTTTGGGTTTGGGAGCACCACTCACTCGTGTGAGTGTCTCTTGAGTGGTATGCAGACCACTCCAAAGGCTAGAAAAGAGCAGGGAGCTCAAGGATACAGAGTGTGTCTTATTTATTTTAGTGGAATTCTAGTGTCTATGTTTAATTCAAATTTGTTGGTGATTTCTTTCTTTCTTTCTCTTCTTTCCTTTTTCTTTCTTTTTTTTCTTTTCTTTCTTTCTTTCTTTCTTTCTTTCTTTCTTTCTTTCTTTCTTTC
>JANRMJ010124563.1:0-12424 GCA_025584955.1 Alethe diademata | reverse complement strand
AGAACTTACTAACACCTAACATGAAGTTTCAGAGTTACACACCAAGCAGCAGAGATTGTGAAAAATATAAAGCTAAAAGCCAAGGCATGAGATGGCCAGGGGGCTCAGCCATGCTCACCTATGTCCGTGGGCTGCAGGGCCAGCAGGGGGGAGCCCAGGGCTGTGGCCCCTGCCACCATCTCCAGCCACAGCAGGTAGGTGTGGTTGAGGCTCGGGGAGGCCACCAGGCACTCACAGCTGGCCTGGTCCCCACAGTCACACGGAGCCACCCTCACTGTGCCCTGCACAGAACTCGTGGATGCAGCTCCCAGGGACAGCTCTGATCTGCAGGGGGATAAAACAAACCAGGAAACAAAACAATTCTGTATTTTTTTTCTGTATCTGAAGAAGTTTGACCATCTGGATATGGTTTATTGATCAAAAAATTCAATTAATTAATGAAAAATAATAATTGTAAACAATCGCTTTAACTTTGCTGCTTCTCCCTTTTAAAATGGTTTTCAAGTAATGAACACAATTCCATTAAAGCCTTCCCTGATTTTTTTAGGCACACAATGTTGTATTACCTTCCCATGGCAGGTCCCTGCCATCCCAAAAGAGATGAATTCCTAATTCCCATCTGTGAGGCACCAAAACAATTTAATGTTCCCTCCAGCTCCTGCTACAATTGAGCTTTACAGGGAATATTATAATTATGGAATGGGCTGGGCTGGGAGGGACCCTCAATCCCATCCCACTCCATCCCCTGCCACAGACAGGGACATTTCCACAATCCCAGGCTGCTCCAAGCTCCATCCTTGGGCACTGCCAGGGATCCAGGGGCAGCCACAGCTTCTCTGGGAATTCCATTCCAGGGCCACCCCACCTTCCCAGGGAACAATTCCTTCCCTAAATCCCATCTAAATCTTTGGAACCAGCAGTTCCCAAAGGATTCTACATTCTCATCTCTATCCTTCAGGCTCTTCCAGAAACCCACATTTATGGAATTCTGCAGGTATCCAGTGACTAAGGCCTCTCCAAGGTTGGGAATTTAATAATTTGTGGCCAAATTTCTCCCAGCAGCAAACCCTGACAGTTCAATCACCATGGATTTTTTCCCTGCTTTCCACTTTCCATGTTTCATCCTTACCAAAAAAAAAAAAAAAAAAAAAAAAAAAAAAAAAAAAGCAGCTTCTGTTTGGAATTGTTCTGAAGTGATTTTGGAATTCTTTCTGTTCAGTAAAGGTTTTGTTTTACTAATTCAGAGAAAGAAATGGAGATTCATGGAATAAGAGCCTTTCTGTACATTTTTCCAATGGTTTTATAGCTGGCAGGACTCACTGGAACACTCGGATTCAGGGAGGGCAGAGATCTCTGCATTGGAGGAGAGTGAAGGACAAGATTTGCCGCTTTATTTGTTGGGTTTAGTCCATTTGTTATCTGCTCCATTTATCTGAGAGCAGAGCACAGGGAACTGGGCATGATTCCCTAGTTCCATTTCCATATCCTGCCCTGCTTAGAGAGGAAAAGGTCAAAGAACAGAGGAGAATTCTGGAGGATGGGGAGAGCTCAGGCTGGGACTGCAGGGAGCCACTCCTGATCATCCCAGCCCCGCTCCTGGATCATCCCAGCCCCGTTCCTGATCATCCCAGCCCCAGTCCTGATCATCCCAGCCCCGCTCCTGGATCATCCCAGCCCCGCTCCTGATCATCCCAGCCCCGCTCCTGGATCATCCCAGCCCCAGTCCTGATCATCCCAGCCGCACTCCTGGATCATCCCAGCCCCACTCCTGATCATCCCACCCCCACTCCTGATCATCCCAGCCCCACTCCTGGATCATCCCAGCCCCACTCCTGGATCATCCCAGCCCGGCTCCTGATCATCCCAGCCCCACTCCTGATCATCCCAGCCCCACTCCTGATCATCCCAGCCCCACTCCTGGATCATCCCAGCCCCACTCCCCTCATCCCTCACTGATCCTTCTGCATGCACCTCGGGGTTGGGATACTCTGAGGCTGCAAAAACACGGAATTCCAGCAGCACAGCCCTCCCAGCTCCTGGGCTCTGCAGGAACAACCCCAAGCAGGTCCATACCAAGGTGTGGTTTACATTTATTAATGCTCCAGACAGTCAATCCTGACATTCCTACAATAATTCTCTCCAGGACTCGCAGACTTTAGGACACAGGAATTATGCTGATGGTATCTGGCAGACACAGAGCTCTGAAATTACTTGGAATAATTTTGTTTTTCTAGATGTGGCTTCACTGTTTTCTTCTGAATTTCCTTTCAAAGACTTCGCAGAATTTTCTTTGAAGCTTCCCTGCCTTCTGTTGCTCACAGATTTTATTGGTCTCCAAAAGCCACAATCAATCCAAAAAATGTAGTTTTTTCTTCAAACCATGTCTTTGATCTGACCTATCTGGAAAGTGGTTACCACCACATCAGCCCCTCATCATTCTTAATAATTATTTCAATTTTTAACCATCCAAATGAACTTGTTTGCACCAAAAAAAGAAGTGTAAAGAGAGAAAAATGCTAAAGACCTCCTCTCCTCACAAGCTGAGGAGAGGTCAGTGGCTCCTCCATCCAAATCCTGTCACAGACAGTTCTTTCAGCCAACACCTTGGAAAATCTCAGGAAATAAACATTTAGGAAGTCCTAAATGTTTTATACTTATATTCAGTCCCCTTCAGAAGGTGATGTTTCTCCTGCTAAATACATCTGTGGCCCCGTAGGGAATTTGGAGACTTTCAATTAGATGCTGCAAAATGTCCTGGCTGAATTTCAATCCTGTTCTTGTAGTTAAAAAGGAAAAAGTAAAACTTCTTTTAGGAAGAATTACCTGAATTTTCAGGAAAGGTCCATCCCAACCAGGTGATTGTGAAATAGGGTCACCATTGTAACACTGCTGTCACATTATTCCTACACCCTTCCCAAGCACAGCCTTTATTGGGAATGGATGGAGAAAAGCTGCCTGGGGCTTCCAGGATTTTTCCATAAATATTTCCCAGTGGTTTTGATCAATGGTAGCTCTAGAAAAATCCTTATTTAAAGAAGCTGCCCCATTAAACTCAACAGATCTGCTGAGCTCATCCATCTCTAATGAGAGGTTGATTTTGTCTGGCTGGAGAGGCTCAATGCACAACTGATGCACTTAAGGAAAACTGCATGATTTATCCTTTAAAAAATGGGAATTTAGTCCCAGAACTGAACCTCCCAGGTACTTCAAATAAGTCAAAATATGAGTGCAGCCTCACAAGCTCAAAGGGCAAATGATAATCAGTGCTCAAAATAAAACTGGAAGCACTCACCAAGATCCCCAAGGCTAAAGATTCCAGCTCATGGAATTAACCATGGATTTTACAGCATTCCTGGGATCAGGCAGTTGTAAAGATGTTTGGTAGACAATTAACCCAACTTGTCTAACGAAGCTTTGGAATAACCTTTTCTCATCTCTTCTATTCTATTCTTTTAGAATAACTTTTTCAAAGCCTCATCCTCTACCTCACTTGAGCCTCTCAGACAGCACTGCCATGGGCAGAACAAAACATTCCCATTCCTGAGATTTCCAAGCAGGAAAACTGTGGATGTGGTAAATAAGAGGAGACTTCTCTAATACTGAAAAAAAAAAAAAAAGAAAAAGCTGTGAGACCCAAGCTTTTCTGTTGTAGATTCTCCTGTATCATTATTTTTGTGCATTACCCTGCATGTGAGAATCCTGGCTGGATCTCCAGACTCCCAGGGAGAAACACATGCCAGGAATGCATATTTTTAAAACTGGGAATGTTTTCAAGGTATTTTGGCTCAGCAATAAAATGTTAAGGTATCAGAGAGCCAACAGGGAAAGCTGTCACCTTCCCAAAGGCTGAAATGCTTGTGCTTGCTGTTCCCCAGAACACAGGGACCCTAAAAGGAAAAGATTCATGTGGAATGTGGGGAGGGAAATGAGTACTCCAAGGTTTTGTTTTGTTTGTCATCTTTGCAGCAAAGAGGAATCAAATAGAGACTGATGAGGCCACAGGGCCTGCTCTCCTAAATTGCATGGCACTCACTGAATTCCCTTCCTAACACAGGAACCTCCTCAGCCCAGCTGGGCCTCCAATCTGCTGGCATCCCCAAAAAATTGCAATATAGAGATTTCTGCTCTGGGATCACTGGTAAAGCTTTTCCTGCACAGCTGAGCCTGGATGGAGCAGAGCAAAGGCAGAGCTGCTTCCCCCACAAACACCCATGGAATGGTATTTCAGGAGTCAGAGTCACGAGGAACACTGGAAATGGGAACCCACCTCACCAAAATGGGATTAAAATATTGTGTCAGCTAAATATCCATATTTATTCCTGAATAACACACTTGGTTTGTACTCTGACTACGGGGATGATTTGTGCCAAATGATATCTGGCTGCTCAGGAAGTCTTCCCCTATAAGTTCAGCTAACTCAACTATTTCAGTTTATCCTGTTCCATAAGGAAATGAAATCTGGGTGTTTATAGCAATCCTTCAAACCTAGCAATAATCCATAAAAAAGCAGGGTGGTTTCATGGAATCAAACAGATCTTTTTATAACCAATGTAACAAGACCTGCCCATCTCACAGCAACGATGATTCCATCTGTCAGTATTCCAGGGAATACTCACCACAGTGACAATGAGATGTTAAGTACTTCAAGAGAGACAATATCATGGCCAAAAACAAATAAAGACTTAAAAATTAAGAAATTCTAACAACAAAGATACTGTAAGAACTTAATGCTGATTTCATGAAAATATTTTAAGAAACAGGGGAAGGACAGAGAAGGGGGACTCTCCATTCCAACCATTTTTCTTCAAAAAACCACAAACTTTCCATATTCTCCAGGATTCCTTTTAGAGAGGACTAAGTAAAATCTGCAAAGTCAATGCTCCCACCATGCTGGCAGCTGGAATGTTGATGTTTTAAGAAATGCTTTCAGTTTTCCAGAAAAATTTACCAGGACCTGTACTTACCCAGAGTATAAAAGATTCACCTTCAGGTCAGCTCTCAGGTCCAGCTTCAAAAGCTGCAGGTTACAAATCAACAGGTCCAGCTTGCCTCTAATCCAACATTCCATGTTCCAGCTCCAATCTGGACAAAGGAAAGGGATCACACATTTCTGAACTGCATTAAAACAAAATAAAATACCTGGATAGAACTCACAAAGAGAGGACAAGGAACAGATATGTCTGAGAGTGAGGCTGCACCACAAATGGGAAAATATTTATGAATAATCTGAGTTGGGCACCTTAAACCCTTCCAAGGTTCATAATCCATGTGGTTCTGCAGTGTCATGATTAAAGAAGGAATATTTTTAACCTGGATTTAGGTAAATAAGGCTGCAGGGTGAAAAAAAATGAAGCTGATGGTGGTTGCTGTGTCCTGGGAAGTGGCACAGCCTCAGCAGATTTGTGAAATGAAATTCTACCTTACTGAGGTCAATGAGATTCCTGGCAGCAGGATGCCAGCTCCATGTTCCTCAGAGACAGGAGGAGGAAAAAAACCTTGGGGAAAAAAATCCTATTCCATGTACAGATATTTACTGCATATTTATTATTTAAAGCCTCATAATTCATGTAGAAATGATGCCATTTGCTCTCCATCTCCCCTGCCTGCTGGTGGAGTTTAAAGCCCATATCCACCGAAAATATTTAAAATATTCCTCACAGTGTCTAAACTCCTTTGAAGATCTGGGTTTGTGTGCTTTTATGCAGTGCTCCATATTTTATTCACAATTCCCCTGGAAAGACAGCCAACCTTTTTTTTTCCCCTTTTGAACCTGTGCTGTACAATTCCTCCATCTTCCACCACATTCTTAGGAAGGATTTTTACCATATTGACAAAGGATTTTACCGCATTAAAAAAGGATTTAACCACACGGAGGAAAGATTTTAGCATATTGAGAAAGGAGTTTACCACACTGAGGAAGGATTTTACCATATTGAGAAAGGATTTTAGCACACTGAGGAAGGATTTTACCATATTGAGAAAGGATTTTACCACACTGAGGAAGGATATTACCACTCTGAGGAAGGATTTTACGACTCTGAGGAAGGATTTTACCATATTGAGAAAGGATTTTACCACACTGAGGAAGGATATTACCTCTCTGAGGAAGGATATTACCACCCTGAAGAAGCATTTTGCCACACTGTATTGCCTGCCCAGGATAAAAGTGAATCCCCATTAATCCAACCCATCCCTCACCTCCCAAACAACAAAAAAAACGAAATATTTTTGGAAGAATTAACTACTTGTGCCCTTGTGTGCTAAACCCACCTATTTGCTGAGGAGCAGAGAGATCTATTTCTGAAGGAATAAACTTCCTTGCCTGCATGCTTGCTCTGTACAAAGAACAATCAATGTTGCTGGCACTCCAATGGCAACACAGAAAATTTTCTTCATTCATTAAAGGCTCCATTTTGGATGCTCCAAGTTCTCTCCTCCAGCTCCCAGCAGAGAAAGGGCTCAAAAAGGTCTCATTCAGCAGCACACAGGGCAGGGTGAAATTCCTGGGAGGAACTGGATGGACCATGCAATGGGCAGCTGCCATCTGAAGGAAGTCTGCAAATATAAAGGGAATAGTATTGGAAATAAAAGGAAAATGTCATCTTTTTAAATAATTAAATGGGAGTGGTTGATGTGACACAGAAATAAATCCATTTATTAGGTGAAAATCAAGTTGTTCCCAGGGGTTATTCCCTGAGGTAAGGACAAAATTAATAAAAACATTCCCTCTAGGTAAAGACAAAATTACTAAAAACATCCTCTGTGAATGGTGTCATAGGTGACAATCCTAGCCTTTCACCCCAACCTCACTGCACCTAAACTTTTGTTTTCTCAATCTCTGTAAAAAAGTCAAGGCCAAGATAGTAGGCAAAGCATCTATTTGGGAGAAATTTGCTTTTATTAACCAAAACTGTAGTGAATCCTAAAGTGAAGTGAATTCTAAACTGGGTATGAATCTCATCTCTCCATGCAGTGCTGGAACAGATCCCCCCAGCTCTTTTAAGACAGCTCAATTTCAATAAAAACATAATTCTGTTGTAAATATAAAACATAGTCCCACTGTAACTCTTAAAGTAAAAAAGGACAATATTACTGTGGGTGCAACTGCACAACCCCAGGGCATTATCTGGGAAGTGAGAGGCTGGAAAATCATCTTTTTTTTCCATCAGAGTTAAAATAAAACCACTCTGAGCACATTTGTTGATGTCATAGCTTGAACTGTGCTCACAATGGTTTAGAGGAAGATGAGCACGAAATAACTTTCTGTAAAACTCTGGGAATTTAAAGGTTAAAGCTCTACTTGCAGCAAGGCACAGGGGCATTGGTGCACTTTGCATTTTGCTCAGGAAGGGCAGAAATTTTAAGCAGTTCATGAAATAGAAATTAATTGATGCTTTATGCCTTGCAACAGCCAAAATAAGAAATACCAGAATATCTCTGGCACTGTTTGATTAATAGAAATTCCTAATTCTTGAGCACAGGGTTAAATGATAACATGAGTTATTATTTAATACGAGTTAAATAATATCAAAATACAAAATGAGAGCTCTAAAAAAAGCTGTTAAAAACAGAAGATGCAGCGTGTTAGTCTGAAGAGGGTTTGCTTTCTCTCCACACAGATTTGGTGCTGCCAGACCCCTGCAGGCTTCTGCTCTTCCCTCCTCTCCCACTAAACAGAGTTTGTGCTTCTGTAAATCCCAGTTTCATTAGGCCTCCAGCAGGAGGAGTGGAGCAAACAAACTCTCAGGACATAATCCATGATTAAAAAAGGGACAAGAAAAGTGACACAGAGCAGGACAGAGAACCAACACAGTCCCCAGCTCATCTCTTTTTCAAAGGAACTTCCCCCTCGTTTATCACAGCTCATCTCAAGGGATTAATTAAATCTTTTCAAGTCAAGGACATGCTCAGCCTCTCTCTTCAGAAATGGAAAAAAATGAAGTTCAAATGAGCCAGAGGAAGGTCTGACCTGCAGTTCTGTTCCCAGATCTGGGCTGAGCAGGGCCATCAGATGGTGACAAACTGCTCTGAAATCCCAGGAAACCTCCCTGCAACATCCAGGTTTTCCAATTAAAGCTACTCAATATGTTCAGACCACAAAAGGTATTTTAAAAAATTTCAACAATGCAATATTTGATACTGAGTGGGTAAAATACGTACAGACAAGATAAAAAAGTGTTTATGCATGTAAAAGGTACCTAAATCTAATGATTTGTTCATCTTTTTGATTCATATTTTGTAAAGATGCCACAAATTTTCAAAAGAACTCCACTGGATTACAGGGTTTGCTTTCTCCCTAAGCATCACCATCAAAACCCTTGAAACAGTCCTTATTTTAATTTAAAAATAAATTTAAAAAAAGAAAGGCAAATACCAGCTGTCCTTGCAGAGCAGGTGCCAATATTGTCAGAGGCATTTCCCAGTTAATTAATGCAGCATTTGGAGAGAGCTGAGCACCCTTTGGCAGCCCTGTGTCCATGGGAGCAGGAATGGCAGCATCCCCCAGGAGAACAGGATTTTTCCTTGCACTTTAGGGCTACAAAATCAACTCCCCACAATTTTTTATCTCATTTGGATGTGTCCTGACTCAGCACATATTTTTACTGATGTTTCCTGACCTGAAAAGTTACCCCAAAGTGGTTTTTGGGATGTATTTTAAGTGACTTACCCATCAGTACAAACATGGTTGGGATGATTTGCCAACACATCTTGTTTTGTTTAACCTGAAAAACACACATAAAATTAATGGAGGGCTTCTAATAATCAGTCTATTGTTTCATTTTGGTGTATTTCAGTTCATTTGATGCTTACACCTTTGTAAGCAGAATCATGGAAAACCAGAATGGTTTGAGAAGGAACTTAAAAATAATCTAATTTCAACACTCTGGGATGGGGAGAGACACTTCTCCCTACACCAGGAAAGGAAGAACAGGCCAGAAAGGGAGAAAAAAATCAGAATTTTCCAAGTGCAGCATACACAGTGAATTCCATTTCAACAGTGAAGATTTCACTAAACTTTACAGCAACATTTCATTATTGTTCCTTCATTTCAGATACTTTCTTTTATTTTTGTCCAACAGTTACATGAATTTTGCTAAAATCTAAATGTATTTTCATACTTAAAGCTCCACAGAGGAGAGTTTGGCTGCTGTTGTAGTCAAGAACTGAGTGCTGAGTAAAATCCACAGCTCAAGTCAGACAGCAAATGCCAGGGTGAGAAATTCGAGTTAGGGAATCCCTCCAAAGGTTTCCATTCCTGAAATATTTCTGAGAACAGTTTCCTTGAGAACATCCCTGCAGCCAAGAGAGGTAGTGCCAAGGTTATGTAATGCACTGATCTTGCAGTTAGGGGCTGCATGTCCTGGAAAATAAATTTATTTCTATTTTCCATATGTACCTGGAGCAGCAGCCAGCTGCCCAGGGAAGTCACAATTCCCAGAGCCTGCTCTCCCTGCCTGCTCTCCCACAAACGCAGCTGAATTTCTGCAGCACTGTGCTCTGCAGGATCAGTCAATCCCAGCCACTTTTCTCCCCATCCTCCAGCTGCTTTTTCAGCTCCATTTTCAGCAATTAAAAAGGGAATCTTGGATTTTCTCAGCCCCTATTTCAGGGGACAATTTGGCTCTCAGCACAGTTGGTAGGTGACCACCTCACCTTTTCCTTTTCCATTCGTTTATTCCTATCAGAAAGCCATGAGGGCCAGAGGAATTATGGAGCTATCTGGTCATTTCACAAAGATATAGGCAGGAATTCTTTCCAAATAATTGAAATTACTTAGATTTTCCCTAATTTCAGAAGTAAAAAGTACCTTTTGAAAGAGTTTATTTGACATTAATTTACATTATTCACACTATTAAATGGTTTAATGAGAAACAGCTCATGTTCCTCTTTTACAGGTGCAACAAAAATTCCCTGTCCATCCTTCAACTGCTTCCCAGCAGGAAACTAGCAGAGATCACTTCCAAGAAAACTGGACATCCATTTCCAAAATTTATAAAGTTATCCATAGGTCTTGGGTGTTAGCTCTTCCCCCATTAAATACCCATTTACACTGAGAAGAAAACAACCACAAAGCCCCAGAACCTCATAGGGAAGGAAAATTATAATTTATATGTAGTTTAGTGAAGATAAAGGCTTTTAAATTTCCTGCTGGAAGTGAAAACTAAAAAAAAAATTAAGGGAGAATTTGTCCCTGGAAAGGGTGGCCAGGATTGGCAGGGGCTGCTCAGGGAGGTTTGGAGTGCCCATCCCTGGATGTGTCCAAGGAACTTCTGGAGGTGGCACTCAGGGCTCTGGGCTGGGCACAAGGCTGGACTTGATGGTCTTGGAGGGCTTTTCCAACCTTAATAATTTGGGATTCTGACATCAAAATGGCCAGATAGAGTAGTCACAGACTGATGTCAGCACTAATTTAATATTTGGAGCAGAAGGCAAAACCACTTTTCAGCCCAGTTGTCACATCCACCTAGGCTGGTGTCACTGAGGTATTTCTCCAATTCCAGCTCCAAAAACATTCCTGACCAAATCCCGTGCTGTACATGACCAAAAAGCCCTGCAAGCTGCATGGCCACAGAATCAGCCCCTTTTCTGTTCAATGTTCAGCCTTCCTTGTGTAAACTCTGCAGAATTGGGTAAAAAGAGATACAGATAAATCCCAGGGAAGGACAAATGTGCTGCTGGAGCAGATGGGATTCCCCAAAATCTTTTCCAGTGAGAAGAATGAACTTGCCAGAATTCTTTACTCCATTGTAAGAAAGAACACAAGTTTTACAGAAACATTTACAGGGAACAGGAAGTTAAATACAGAGAATTATTAAAACTTGTAAGCTCTGTTCTGGAGAGAATCAATTTACACAGCCAGGACAAATTGGTTTAGTTGTGGCTGGGGAAGTGTCCGTACAAAAGGAAGCAATTGGGGTCTTTTTGAACAAATATATCTTTAATTATTCTGGAATTGGGTTCCTTTTGAACAAATATCTCTTAAATTATTCTGGAACTGCTGCTGCTGTGTACAAGAAATTTCTGATTTCTTATATAAGTACTATATTCCTCTCTACATCAACCACAAAATCACAGAATAGCTCAGCAAGAAAAGTTGGGATTAAAACTAACACACCACAGATACGACAGGCAAGGAGGAGAGGAATGAAATAAGATCATTTTTATTTACAGGAGGAGAGCAATGAAATAAGATTATTTTTATTTACAGGTGAGAAATCACAGAATTCCCTGGCCTATCAACATGGGAAACAGGTTCAGCACAACCTGAAATGAGCAGGACCCACAAATACCTGCACGGGGCATGGAAAACTATATAAACCATCCCTGACTTTGAACTACCGCTGGTTTTAAATATTAAAAATCTCTAGAAAGCATAAAAATATTTTAGTAATAATGTCTATGCCTAGCATCTTCTGACCTGTTCTTTAAGGGTGCCAAGGGCTCTCCAGTCCTGTTGGTCTGAGCATGGAATTCCATTTGCCACTGAGCATATTAAAAATCATTCTTAATGAAGAATTCTGAGTAAGTGGTACACACAAAACAGAAATGAGTATGACCCACACTGAATAATTGCTAATATTAAAGCTTTAATAAAGGCAAGCTGGGCAGAAGCACAGCTACAAATCCAACTCTAAAACCTGCTGGTGGAGCCTCTCCCCCAAGACTCGACAGCAAAACGTCCCGAACTCTTCAGAGTTTCTGCAGATCGTGGGATTTCTCTTGTTTGTAGTGAAACTGCTCCTCATTCATGCTGTGGGTCTGTCCTTCCTCACGTGCACAGCTCCTGGGATTCCTTGGCACTTCAAGGCTATATCCACGTTATGGGCACGCCTGGAAGTCAGGGGCTCTCCGCGTGTTCATTATAAACTCCGTTTATAAATGCTGTACCACTCATTCACTTTCCCAAGTTCTCTTCTATCACAGCTCCCGCAGCATCGGGGACTCACAGGGCACATTCACCAAGATTTATTTTTCTTTTGAATCTCAGGGAATATAAGGAGGGAAAGGGCTAATTCGGCTAGATCTGCGAGTGGGATGTGGGACCGGCCGCGGGCTGTGCTCAGGGGGATGGCTCAGGAAATTAAAGGGGAGGGGGGGGAGCGGATAAAAAAGGGGATAAAAAGTAAATTCACCAACCTGCTTCTCCTTGCTCTCGGGGTTCCGACCGGCGGCTGAAGCAACGCTGCTGCGGTGTTTCTCGGATGGCGCTTCCCTCAGCCCGGCTCTTCTCAGCCCCGCTCCCCTCAGCCTCCCCCGGTTCCCTTCAGACTCGCTCCCCTCAGCCTCCCCCGGTTCCCTTCAGCCCCGACCCCTCCGTCTCCAGCCCGGCACTCCCCAGCTTCCCCCGGTTCCCCTCAGCTCCGGCCCTTCCACCGCCCCCCCCCCGCCCCCCGCCCCCCCCCCCCCCCCCCCCCCCCCCCGG
>JANRMJ010124552.1:0-12425 GCA_025584955.1 Alethe diademata | reverse complement strand
TTTCATTCTCTTAAGGTCCAGAAAATTTAACATGAAAATGAATTCATGTCAAAACATCCTCCGAAGGTTTCCAGTGCATAAATTGAAAGGGATAAAATATAGGGTTACCTTTCAGCCTATCTACCCTTGGTGAAATGCTGCTTAGGTGTAAAAACCCAGGGATATGGCTGAAAGCAAAATACTTTATTTTAAGGTCTTTTCTCAGTAAGTTCCAGTGAATAAGACAGAATTATGAATATTCACCATATACTCAGAGCATATGTCATCAAATCATTTGTTTCTGCAATAAGATGTTTGACAAGCAGAGGGAAGTCTTGGTGCTTCAGAGGAGCATTTAGAAGGTGAAAATCTTCAATTCTTTCTTCTTATATATATAAAATAAATACATGGACATGCATTTGTATTGACATATTTCAGGAGTAAATATATATCTGGAGTAAAGTATATCTGTTTAAAGAGATTATATGCAGTATTGCAGGCTAATTTGATATACAATGATCAAAGTTTTCTTAAGAATTCAAAATTATGCCATTTCAAGGAAAAAGCTGACAGTTTGAAAAAACTAGCCTCAGTGAACTGTGACATTTCTTTTAAGCCTACATTTTAAGACTAAATACTGAGATTTAATGTTATTGATGTTAGGTCAATCCTTTCATCAGTTTGAATGCTAAAAGAATTTGAATTTGTCATGGGGAAATAAAGTCTGATGAAAAGAACCACAAAATGGTTCTGTCTGGGACTGCAGCAATATCCCCAAAGGAATTCCAGAGAAATTTGGATGTAACCCTTGAAGTCATTGTATGCGTGGGTCTTGTCTTAAGGAATCCAGCAGACTTACACAATTCTAGCAGCATATCAAAGTACAGAACTTTGTCAATCACATTCATTAAGTTCTCTTCCTAGACTTGACAGCTTGTGACAATGATTACAGGGGAAGAAGAAAATATAGGCTCTTTTTGTCCCTTTTAACTTATGGACTTGCTATGTTTAAAAGCAATACTGAAAAGGATATAGACTAATTATGAAGGAAATATGTAGCTGTACCAAAAGTAAACTAGCTTCTACAGTTTAAACAAAAAAATACTGTTTTGCTGCTCCAGTTAATAAGTTATAGAACATGCTCACAAAATCAGTCTCTCTTTGGGGGTGCTTAGTATACTCAACATGAACTGATTGTCTTGCAGATAACTGCTAGAGAACTAATTACTCAGATAACATTCAACCAATTAGAAAAACACTTAAGTGGTTCATTAATACATAAAGTAATGAAAATTCCAGGTCATTTATAGATTACAAAGTTCCTGTACACAAGACCGATAGATGAGGAATGGCTAAGATCATATTGGGATAAGGATGTTGCGAAGTTTAAGTCCAGCTCTTTCTTAAATATGTACTCTAATAGCTGCAGTTGAAGACAATTAGATCAGTTGCTGCCAAGAACCTCTGCTCACACACTGAGAGCAATTGCACTGGGAATTTTCATGTTCTTGTTCAAAACACCAGGGAATAACATAGTAACCCCTACCTCCAGGGGCAACTTCTCAATCCACAAAAAATTACAAACACTTTCTCTTTTTCCTAGATTTGAAAGAGTGAAAAAAAAAGGATTCTACCATTTCCTGCCACAAATTTCATATTCACAAATCTTTATTCTTCTTCTCAGCTGCAGTGCCTAAGAACCAGTCCTAGCCTATGTCTGAAAACATATTTGACGCTCCTCACCAATATCTGTTTCTTGTCTTAGTAGATAAACATTTTTATTTGCTGAGTTATTAAAAACATTCTAAACAGCTACCAATTTATGCAGAAATGAATTTTCTTTAAAGTTTGTATATGATTTACTAATGACAGCTCTTTAGAAATGATCATCCAAAAATATATCAATAAGGCCTAGAGCTTAAAAGCATATGTCAAGCTGAATATAAAAATAATGTATATAGTTTGATGATGCATCACAATGGGACACAATTGACTTACCACACTAATGCCATTTCTATTTCAAAGAGGACCTAAATGCAATAAAATATAAAAATGCAAAAATAATTTGACATCAAATGCATTTACAGTGTTGTTACATTTCTATCTCTAGATAGCTAACAGAAAATCATACCAAAATAGATCACGGCAGTCAAAACTTTTATTTTCTGATATGTAACAGTGGGACAAAAATTTTGAACTTGTCTAGTAAATGAGCATACAGACGAGCTATCTTCTTGTTGCTAATGAAGACTCTCTAGAGGTTTCTCATATCATACCTCTATATTTTTATTTTAGTAACCTGAACAAATATTCAGAGGAAATAGGATAAAGGCAATTTATTTTGCATATGGTCTCTCTGAATATTCTGTAAGACATGTATTTTCTGTAGAAAATTTAAATAGTTGATTAGAAAAAGTAAATTCTTTATATAGGTTAGCAAATTCTACGCTGTATTAATTGCAGAGGGAATGGCACTGCTGATACTTCCTTGGCTCTTTCTACACTAAGCATCACTGGAGTATTTTCTAATAAAACAACAACAGCTGTTCCTAGATATATGATGCCAGTAACAGTTGCCAGTCACAAAAAACTTGTGATAATATAGTCACTTGCCTTTAGTATTCCATGAAACAGCAGGCAAAATATACTGACAGGACTTGGAAGAAAACAACATAATGCCTGGCATTTTGCTACCTGTTACCATAAAACTCTGAGCTAATCAGTCCCTTTCTGAACGCAGGAAAGATAAAAAAAAATATATATATAAAGAGCAGTAAAAGAATAGCATGGTGTGTCAATCTTTCAGTCTCTGCATGGAAACAGACAGGAAAGAAGACTCAGCTGAAGGCAGTGAAGTGATTAACCTAGACATTAGTAGATCTCTCTGCCCATCCCATGAAATTTCACACCAACATTTATGATAGATACCATTCAATCAAGAAACTTGCTTAATTGGGGTGTTTCCTAGGAAACTAATACAATTATGTAATTGTAGATCATGCACTGATCAGTGTAAAATGGGATACGACCTGGTAACTGTACAATGTTCGTGTGTAATGGATGGCATTTTTTAAGTTTAAAACTGTCAGTGAAATTATCCTGATGCTTTTGAAATTAATGTAGGCAAAAATAAACTTTTTTCATACACAGAGTGGAATTAAATCTTCACAGGTCAAGGTTCTCTGAATTGTTGCAAATGGTTATTCAGCTACTCTGTATAAAATGTCAGATACAAATATGTCAAATTATGAAAATTACGCATATGTTATAAACATTACTATATGTTCAAACTATGAACATTACATTTGGTGGAATTTGGGTCTCACAGCTAGTAGGGAGATAGAACCTTCTTTCCCACTGTAACAAGAGCTTTAATAAATTTTTACTTAGAGATAGGAAAATACTAACAAGCAAAGGCTTCTGGGACAATATAAAGACAGATTTTCATAATATCATCCGAAAGGACATTATTTCTGGGGTATATTATGTATTTTTTCTCTTTACTAAGATAAAGAAATTGCTTCTCTTAGACTCAGCATTCGGGAGGATAACGGCAGATCAAAAAAAGGGGAAATGTAAAATGTTACAAGATGATGATACAACTTCTACTGAGGCTGGAATATCCCTTCCCTTGAAACCATAATGCTGAACGATGCTGAAAAAATGGAAGGAAAAATTGCGTCATTTTTTATAGAGAATCTTCACTGAAACTTAGCAGTCCTTCTGAACTGTATCCTATACTCCCTGTACTATAGCTGTATGTTTTTCCAGTTATTCTTTTTTTAGCACTTCTCCCAATATGAAGATGTTTACAGATATTGTTTAGCTCCTTCCAAACAGCTGCATGACCAGCAACATATTTAAATATAGCAATATATGCTTATAGCTTCATGCCCAGTCAGTGGGCACCACTGAGAGGAGTCTGGTTTCCTCTTCCTTACCTCCCCTACTTCATCAGGTATTTTTACATTTTGGTAAGATCTCCCCAGGACCTTCTTGTCTCGTGGCAAAACAGCACCAGCTCTCTGCTTCAGCTGATATGATGAGTGTTCTGATCCATGAATAAGGTACGCAACTGTTTGCTGCACTTTCTCTAGTATATGCTCATCAATTGGGTCCTGGGGGAGGTAAGAATGGGACTCAGCACTCCAGGTGGGTCTCACCAGGCAATGGACAACTTCCCTTAAGCTGCTGGTATGCTCTTCTAATGCAGCCCAGGATTCTGCTGGCCTTCTTTGTCACAAGGGGAAAAATTTGCACTATATTTTAATAGTCATGTTTTGTAATTATATCAAGCACTAATATAGAACCAAAGTTGGATTTTGAAATTTGCTGAGCTTTGTAGTAGAGCTCCTAGTTGTTGAATCACCTATAATTTGTGGGACAACAATGTCAACTGTTTAGTACAGGGCTGTACAATCAGTTAATGAATGTCTAATCCCAGTGGTTCTCTTAACTGGATTAATCTTATTTCCAATTAGAGTAGGAAAAAGGATAGATCTATGTTGCTGAAAGAGGAAGAAACTTAGGGGAAGTGAAACAAAGGATAAACTTCTTTGTCACTTCCAAATTCTGAAAGCTTAGATTGACAGCATTTTTATTTAGAAGTGTCAAATGAGAAAACAAGGTTAAAAGCCATTTAATGCCATCCACAGTGGTGCCCTTCAGCACTGTAGCTGATGATGGTTGTCCCCCATAAAGGTTAATGTGTAGGCACATCATCCTTCCTATTCTGCAGTGCCTAGCCTTGTATGTCTATACACTGCAGTGTGCTTAGCACAAGTGATAGATCGTAAGATTTTATTGAATGTATAAAAGTTTCAGTGGTGATAAGTCTCTGGTATCACCAAGGTAAAAGCCCCTCCCTGCTGCCCCTCTGTTTCATTCCTCTAGCCATGCAATGAGACAACTGAAGAAATGGAAATGAGAGCCAAGAAAAAAGTTGATTCTTGCTCTTGTTATTTTTACATTAAGAAATACTGGAGTTCCACAACCCAGCTACATTCTTCCATGTAGGTAATGTCATGGCTGCTATGTAATTAATAAAGCCACCATCTACTGGAATGTTTCTCAGGATGTGCTTTTCTTTTGCCATTTGCATATTAGTACCCACTGTAATCAGTTAAAATTAAGAAAAGTAAATTAAGAATTAAGAAAAATCAAGTTTATGACTAGTATGATCTGTTTAATAGGCCAAATAAGCAACAAGAAATAACCTCATGTTAGATGGTGACAAACAATGAAGCGGAGACATATGTTTGTTCTGTTCCCCAAGCACAAACACAACATAGAATTTCCCTGACTAATAAATTTACTTTCATTTTAATTAAAACAGAACATTTAGTTACATTTCCTCTGTTCTGTCAAAGAATTAAATAGATAAATGGCTAGCAACGAAAAAAATGACAACATTTTCTTTAGTGCTCCAACTGCACTCATAAGCGATTACTACCCATCTGTTCACTAAAGGTGTAGGAAAGGCATATCATATAAAGCCTTATTCCCTTAAAAAGGCTTGCTAAAATATTTTGAGTTTGATCCCATATCTTCCAAAATGAAAAAAAGAATTTCAAAAAGAAGAATTTTTCTGTTCTGTTTTGGTATAACATTAGACAGATAAGCTGTTGTCATTGTTTTAGTCTTCTGATTCTTTCTACCATTAAACCAAAGCTCCTGGAGAGTGGCTCCCCTTGAGGAAATGATTGCAATGGCAACTCTATAGATTCTAGCCAAGAAGTAGCTATTAAGTAAACAGTCACATGAAAGACAAAGCAAAAGTCTCCACTCACTTTCTCTGGTAAGCGTAACTATCAAGGTTTGATTGATGTGTATAGTCCAGGAAGGTTCTAATTTTGCTTTAAGAAAGTGCAGAACTGAATTATCAGCCACTTCCCTTGGTATTTTTTTCTATTGGTAAATGGCTCCTGTATTTGGTAACTCAATTTACTGGCCTTCAGGAGTCTTGAAGAAAATATATTCCATCTACCAATAAAATGCCTCATTCCTTCAGTCATTTTAGAGGTGTGTAGTAAATGGGAGAAATACAAAATAGGACAGGATACACCCAGCAGTGTTAAGTGGAGTGAATGTCATCATTGGGGAGATAATCCCTGCTACAGAATAACGGAAAGGTTTGAGTTGGAAGAGACCTTTAAAGGTCATCTAGTTTAAGCCCCCCTGTCATGGGCAGGCACACCTTCTGCTAAATCGTTTTCCTCAAAGCACCATCCAAAATGCACTTGAACAGTCCCAGCAGAAGGCATCCACAACTACTCTGAAGAACCTATGCCACTGCCTCACCACCCTCCCAGGGAAGACTAAATCCAATCTAAATCTACCCTCTTTTATCTTAAAGCCAATGTCCCCTGTCTTAGTATTACATGCCCTTGTCATAATTGTAGGCGTCTTTACATACTGGATGATTGCAGTAAATCTCTCTAAAGACTCCTCTTCTCCTGGCTGAACGACCTCAACTCTCTCAGCCTGTCTTCACAGGGGAGGTGCTTCAGCCCTTTGATCACCTGCTCTGGACTCACTCCAACAGGCCCATGTCCTTATTACCTTGGTGTGCCCAGAGCTGGACTCAGTATTCCCGGCAGGATTTCACGAGGGCACCGTAGAGGGGGGAGAATCCCCTTCCTAAACCTGCTTGTCATGTTTCCTTTGAAGCAGTTCAGGATACAGTTGGCTGTCTGTGCTGCAAGTGTACATTGCTATCTATTAAACAAAGAGATAAATACTTTGGCAACAGAAAAACAGCAAATCATGTCCATCTTCCAAAAACAGTAAGAAGGAGGATCCACAGAACCACAAGGCTGGTCAACCTTATTTGTATCCCTATATAATTTATAGAGCAAGTTATCCCCCAAAAGCTTTTCAGGGCAGCAGCCTGGCTTGGATTGGCAAGTATGGATTCACAAGGAGAAAATCTTGCCTGACCAATTGTCACCTCTGATGAGACAACAGGATGTAGAGAGCAGGCCAAATACTTTCCCTCAACCTGAGTAAAGCTTTTCGACACCTTCTCTCCCAATATCCCCATTGTCATACTAAAGACTTTATTGGTTAGATGGAAGAACATAAGGTAGTGAAAGTCTGGCTGGACTGCAAGACCCTGAGAATCACACATATCAGGAGTTTATATTGGTCTGAATGATATTTAGCATCTTTGCCAACAACATGAACAATAGGACAGTATGCAAGTTGACAGATGAAACTGCATTGGAGGTTTCTTTGAAACTGCAAAACTAAGCTAGATATCTTAAAAACCAGACCAGTACTTCCTTTTTCCTTTCCTATATTGACAATAGCAAAAGTATTTTGCACGTTAGTCATCTATAATAGCTTTGCATGCCAGTCACCCAATGAGACAGCCAGTCTCATATCTCACATGATAAGAAATTCTATTCTCATTTGGTTGTGCTAAAGACCAGCAAGTCAAATTCTTAGATTTATAGGATCTGCAATGAGAAAAAAAAAACAACAACAAAAAAAAACAAATTGCAGAAATTGTCGTGTATTACTAAAAAGGCTGAACTTACCTACACAGACGCAAATAACAGACTATGCAGTGAGAAAACTACTGATTTTACAATATTTGTTTTTAATACAGCAGAAAAACATGTAATATTACTTAAAATTATGATTTATAAGGAAAAGTTAACTAGTTGTTCCTTAAATATTTTTAAGATAAAATATTTAACAAGATTTTCAAATATAAAAGTTTATTTACTCTCCCTTCCTAGTCCTTTTTATTTTAGGGCTATAGATCATTGATCCTTTCTAATTCTTTTAAATTATTCAGTACAAGTGGAGCTTCATTGTTGTAAATGAAAACTCAGTGCACACTATGCATAAATTTATGCATATAACATTTCACTGTATTTTAACACACTGTATGTGGACTATTGTATGTTCAGATGTTTTAAGCTTATACTAGGTAATATTAATTTCATTTAATATTAATTTGATTTTGACCTTACATGCTGCATTGTACCACATCTAAAAATATTTTTATCAGTGGCGTTTAATGGAATCAGTACATCACCATAACCTAAATTAATAGGCAAAAATCGATCTCCAGTACTGTTCTTTTTTGTCCCAATGGAATATCAGTATTAATAAACAGACATTATTAAATTCCAACACAGACATTATTAAATTTAAGGTTTTATTTTCATGTCCAAGACCTAAGTCCTTTAGTAAGCCTTTTAATTATTAATGTTTTTTTAATTTCTTTTTTTCTGCTGTAGTGTGGTTTTTTTTAAGCCTATCTACTGTAAAAAGATTCATAAGTATCACCAAAGTTGGAAGATAAACCACTCGTTATCTAATGTTAGTTATTAACATGCTTCTGTTAATTTTATGGAAATCTAAGTTTGAAAAACCTGTTACAGAACATTTATTTTCAGAACTAGTTAGGGGACAGCTCAGACTTTTCTGCCTGGAAAGTGTAGATTTTCTCTGAAGTCCTCGCATAACTAAGGGGAAAGAAGAAGGATCCTAAGCAGAAACACTACTTGAGAGCAAATGCAACCTCTCAAGGTTGTCGAAAACCTTCTTGAAGCCCAGAGGGGGAAGCCAGATGAGGTACGAAGTGCATCAGCCATCTGCCCTGATGTGATCCCCGGGGGAGCTGCACACCTGAGGGCAGCAAGGCATGCAGCAATCACACAAACTGCTGGCACTGCATGCATTACACCAAACACCACAAGCTAACCCAGGAGCAGATACACAAGGGAAGGACGCTTGAATACCTATAGCCTGTGTCAGGGGCTTATACTTGCAAGACAATAATGGATACACTGAAATTTTCTTTTACTTTTTTTTTCTCTTTTTTTTTTTTAAACTGGTCACACTTCTACTTCCTGTGAATAGGGTTAGTTCCTCATTTTTTCCAAAGGGGAACAAACCTCTTAGAAACCTCTTGCTGAGTTAGATTTACTCAGTGAGTTCAGCAGTAGTACAACAGAACAGGGAAACAAGCAGGCCTTAACATCTTTAAAGGGTGAGCAGGCACTAGGGATAGATCTGGAAGGGAAAACACATCAGAAGGCAAAATCATCTGGATTTCAGACCAGCAAAAGCCAGCTCCAGAATTGATAGATATAATAACTTTAAACTGCTGATAACAGGGAGAAGCATTCATATAAATGGATGAATTAAAAAATCTACGGTCAACTTAAAAAGCCTTGGTAGATCTTATTACAAGAGTTAGGAAAACGGAATTTGATTTTTTTTTTTGTCTTTTTCAAAAAATGTCTCATTTCTTTCACTACACTCTTCCATCAAACAAAACCAGTGATATATAATGCACAAACTTCCTAAATAAAACCAAACACTAGTGCCTGATACAGAGAACTATTTTATTATTAAAGTTACCATCATTTAAGCATTTAAAACATCTTAAATGCAACTAAAGCAAAGAAATAACTGTATAGTAATCACACATAGACAGGAAAATCAGCAAATAAAAACCCGCACTGAATAGTTTAAAAGTTGTTTTTCAACAAAAATTCACAGTAGTACCTGAAAACCAGGTTTTCTTCTTATCTGTACTTAAGACAAATCTTAGTTGTATTCTGTAATGGAAAGAAAGTCAATCATCTGTATACTGAAATTGGTTCTGGTTTTAAATGTCTTGTATGTTACATGGTTTATCAAAATAGGATCCCATGTCTTCACTGCTCTTGTGATCTTGTGAGTTTTCAAAAAAAGTTTCATCAAATCGACCTAACTATGAAAAGAATGAGAAAGAAGTGATGTTTATTGATGCATAATATGCCAAAATTTAGGACTGTTAAATTGATGACTCATATCAGTCTACTGTGACTAAAAATGTTAATTGACTTGTAAAATAGATACTATTTCATAATGTCAGGGAAATACCAAGAACCAGTCATGACTGATTATTTTTAGAAATTCAGATCTTATTAGTGCCTCAAAGATACCACAATTTTTGTGCATATTAAAGTTTCCTGCCATGCAGTTCTTAGGTAAACCCAAAACATTTCCTGAAAGGCATTTCTGGCATACCTTAAAGTAGATAAAGTGTCTTTATAACATGCTGCAGGTATCAATATGCTTTAAGCACTAGTCTGGCTTTTCAGCTAGCACATTTTCTTGTAGACTAGCATGTTGAACTAGTGTTTTGAGCGAGAGGCTCTAGAGACAAAACAAACAAAATGCTCTTCATTCACAATCTTTTAAAGAACAAAACTGGAATGATTACAGAGATTACAGATTACACTCCTGGCTTGCCTGATAAGTTGGATATAACTGCCAATATAATAAAGTTTAGTCAGTGTCAATGATGACATCCTCAAAATTGAAGACACTCTCCTCCTTTTTTCATAGCTGCCTGATGAAAGATGCACTATCATCAACAATACACTTTTGCTTTTTCCTATTGAGATAGTCTTCAGACAAATTCTGAAATCAGTTTATTTCTTTCCTCTGAATAAAGAAGCAGGCAAAACAGATGGAAAAGGCTCCTATTATGGAATTCTTATTTCTATAGTACCTTTAGTTTCATTATGACCCTCTCCTTTTTGCCCCTTTCCACCATTCAGTTTCTCAGAGTATCAGAATGTGGGAAAACTGCTGGGAGTAAAATCAGACAAAAGTGAGAAATTATATTCACATTCTAACAGGAGTTATAACAGTACAGAAATTTTAGGGTGAAATGTAGTTGCATCCCTGGATAGGATGCAGTCATCATGACTGATTTCCCATCACAAGACATGCTAAGGGAAATTAAATGGAGGGTGGAGTAGAGTAGAGACCCTGCAGCCAGGCTTTGATAAAATCCTTGCAAGGGAGGGACCTCAGTGGTACCTTGTAGCTGATACTCCCCATATCAATTGAAAAAGAAAAAAGAAGATGTCTTGCTACTGAACCATGGTGAGATCACAGATGTCACACTGATGAACACCTCCATCCCAAAGCTACCTGTCTCCAAGGTTACCATCACCCTTCACAGAGGCACATTTTATATTTTATTGACTATATCTTAGAATTTTACACCAATCAGTGACAAACATATGTACTACTGGAGTTACTCCAGCTCCATCTAGACATAAAGAAATAGTATAAAATTAAGAATGGGACTAAGTTAGGGAAGATTCCATTGTAATTTTTGGGATCAGTCTATGGGCTGAACTTGTCTTCTTCCCCATAGGGACTCATATCAGGTAAGAACCATACTCTTATGCATGCTGAATGATTATCTCAAGGCAGTTTGTGTTAAGGATTAGAGCTTGTCAGTGTATTGTTTTGCACACATATTTTCAGTCAGATACTATCGCTGACAATCCGCAAACCTTAACCTGTCATAATCTTATTAATAGTGTTCTGTAAACTGTTAGTGTGATTCCTTCAGGGGTGCTAGCAGTCACTGTCCGAAGGCAGCGCACTCAAATAAAGATGTGGAGACCTGGGAGAGGTCCCAGGGGACCCTGACCAAGTCAGTCCAATCACTCTCTGATCCAGAAGGCTGTTCAGTGAAGGGTCCCCATAACTGGACGCTGACAGACTGGTTGGGCACAGGATCTCCACTTTCTTGGGATGCTGACTGTCTTGATCAACACAGAAGGTTTGAGGAAATCCCTTTTCACATGATGCAGTATCTTTGGTATCTCCTGTACTCCATTGCTTAATAGCAAATGAAGCTTGAATATCAATTTTTTCAATGGAACACATAGTTATTATTTTTATCACTTTGCAATTTTTTTTTTAATTTTATTTCTTTATGTTCCACTGATTTCAGTGCTACCATACACCACAAAACTCATACACTGGTTCTTTATGCAATTTTAGTTTTTGTCATCATTACACTATATTAGCCCCTGGATTCTAAAAAGGTTCGTACGCATGACCTAATTATTTTAAAGTGATCAGCTTCCATGATTACAGTGACTTTCCATGTGCTTGCAGGATCTCTAAAAGGTTTTTGCTGATCTGCTTACAATAGTACAGTTTTAGAACATTTATATAGTTTAGATTTTGCAAATGTTATCACAAACTTCACATATCGCTATTTCTTAATTAAAATAATGTTTTCATATTTAGCAGGAATCACTCGTTACAAAACAAAAGTTTTTGTTGGAATCTGTGTATTTCCTACAATGCTAAAAGAAAAATCTCCAGCAACAAACTGGGCATCATTTTGTAGTGAACACTAGAGGTACACTAAAATAATTTATGTTAAATATTTTACAAACTCAAGATCAAGTCCAGTATGTAATTACACTGAGGAACCCCATAGCACATTCAATTCACTATTAACTTCACTGATTCTACAGTAAGTGAGAGTTTGCCAACTCTTTACTTCTCAACCAAGATTTAAATCATCTACTTTGAACTGAGTCAACATGATTAATTACAGAAAGAACTCATTAGTGGGACTTCTTAAAAATACAGAGATTAATGGAATGGGAATTGGGAAT
>JANRMJ010124202.1:0-12451 GCA_025584955.1 Alethe diademata | reverse complement strand
GGGGGAAAGCAAGAAGAAAATAAATTGGATGCATTACATTCAGTGTTTGCCTAGTTTTTTTCAGGGAATTACCCTCTACTTAAGAAGCAAGAGATATTCAAATCAGCTGGAACCAGATTGCTCTGCTCAAAGATTTGTGCTACAATTACACCTGGGGTACAATCCATCTGTGACTGTAATTGATGTAGGCACTGTAAAGCTGAACCTTAGGCACCCACAAAAGGAAGTGTATTCTCTAAAACGACAAACCAGGCAAGGGAAGAGAGAAGGAATTAAGATGAAGAGGGCAAGGATGTGCCACAGAGACAGGAGGGTGAAGGTCTCCAGAGCCAGCTCATTGCCTTGTCTGGGAGTCCATATGCTGCTTCTCTCCATGAAATCCAGGAGGAGCTGCGGCTGGCAAGAGGAGTTTCAAGAAATGTTATAATAAATAAATTGCTATTATGCCACTTTTATCTTCTTTTTGCCAGGGTCAGGATTAAATGCGCGAGACGGTATTTCTTGTTCGGACTCAGATGTTTATTAATTCTTATCTATATTCCACTCTCACAAACCATGCGTTCTACAGCACTCCAAGCTAACAAGCTAAAAATAGACACAGATCTCTCTCTCTACAAGGCCTTTTAAGGGCAAACTGTCCAATTAAGAAATGACACCTAAATTATTTTTACTTTTAACCCGATAACGAACCACCCGTGGCCCGCAATGCGGACTTTTCTATCCAATTACAAAATACCACCTAGACCCATGAAGAAGAAGGTGAAAAAGAAGGACAAACCTCCACCCTAAAACTTCCATCTTGCTATATATATTACTATATTCTAATACCTTAAAATCTAAATTTTCCACTATGCGATATTACACACTTCTATTCAAACTCCACACCCATAATCCCAGTTCTATCATTCCATTTTGGAAGCCTTCTCCACAGCCTCAGGTCAAATGTAGCGTTCTCCTGCGGATCAGTGCCTGTCAGCACAGAAAGTCTAAAATTCTCAATAACCAGGGTTCCAACACTAATATTTGTCCTAGAGCATTTTCTTTGAAGCTAAACGGTGTGGGAAATCAGGTTGGGAAGACAGAGTAGAGGTAAAATAGGAGCCTCCATCCATAGGACTCAGAACACCAATTTCAAAGGATTGAATTTTCCATACTCCAGAAAACTGGACTATGGAAAATTCCAGAAAACAAGACTCCAAATTTTCACTGGGAAATAAGAAACAAAAGAGAAATGAGGAGCAAAAGAAGCCAGAGAAGCCCTCAACCCCAGCTCCTCTCAAGCGTGACAGTGCAGAAATCTGGGTGGCAGAAACAGCTTTGTTCTTCAAACCCTTTCACTCACCAACCCCAAGAAATGTTGAAAAAGTGACTTTGAAAAAAAAAATTGAAAAAAAATCCAGCCAGCTACAAATTGAAGGTTTGAGAAATACCTACATTTCAAAAGTCTTCCACATTTCCCCCTCACTGGCCCAAATAAAAATGAACATGAAACTGGGCTCCAAACTCAGCTTGGAAATTTTGCCCAAAGACAGTAGATGGGAATAAAGCCAGCAGGCTGATGAGTCATTTGGGGCGGCAAGTCTCCATGCAGAGGAAATGAGATGTCAGAGAAGCCATGGTTTTCAAAATACACTCATTTAAAGTTAGATATTAGTCTTAAAAACTGAAATAAGTGTTTTTGAATAAGTATAGGCACCACTGTATAATTATCAAAAGCCCTTTGAACATGCCAGAATTTGAATAGAGCAGATAAGAGTAATTAACTTATATCAAATCATTAACAGCATTCAGATAAATATAAACTTCAACCTTCCTTTACTTCAGCGTTCCCCTAGAAAAGTCACTTAATGGTTTAATTAGGGAAATAAAAATTGAAGTATGAGAGTGAGAGCAATCAAGGCAACTCCTCAGGAGCAAGACACGTGAAGGAAGGGAACACATTCATCTGCTCACAGGGAAGAAAAAGCAGTCAGAGAAGAGCACTTGGATAGCCAAGAAATACAGAGCAGGGAGCAAGGAAATTTGGAATTAAAAGCCTAAGCAAAATATGTGACACAAAGAAAGAGAAAGTAGTTTTTGTTTTCATGCACAGGGGTGTGTTACAGTGATTATATATCACTGTGTACAGTCCTTTCTTCCCTGAAGCAAAGATTAAATCAATATAGATATAAAATAATAATTTAGCATCTGGTTCATACAATACTTGACAAAGAAGTGGTTATAAAGTAAATTAAAAATACTTTCCTTGTAAATTATATAACCTAATTATATTATCCACTATGTGGGAAATACACAGAGGGACAACAAATGTTAAAAAAGAGTCATCACAACACTGATTTATCAAATAGATGTAGAATTTAGCATCAGCTTGTTTAAGAAAATAACAGAATTTGGACAAAATAAACAAAGTTTATTGTGGTGCAAGAGGGGAATTCATTGTCACAAGCTGCCATGCCAGCAAGTGGTAGGGATGTAAAACATGTGCCCTATTCCCAGGAGAAATGAGCATCCCTAAATCAGCTGGCTTCCCATGGGAGAAAGACATGGACTCCATGCATGAGTGAACTACCCTGCTCCTTTCCTTTCCATGATTCTCCTTGCCTGAACTACATTAGCACCATCCGACTAATTGCCAAGCTAAATTAACAGCAAAATCCAGCAAGCATCAGCACACTAACCAAGATGGAGTATTTAGCATGCAGAAGAGCAGCTTCTGATATCCCTGCAGTGGACTCGGGTTTCTGGGCAGATGGGAAAACCTAATCCAGCAAAGTGCTGCTGGCTCATCCCCCAAGCCTTGTGCAGCCTCTCTTTGCAGGGACACTGTGGAGAAAGCAGTGGCCCGGATTCATGGAAAGGTCAGGTAGAAGCCAAGTGGTGCTAGTTGGAAAAGAGTAGAGCTGACCTCTGCCCAGGACAGCTCACACAGGGCACAAAACCAATGTCTAGAACATCAAAAGAATAATTTTGCTCTCTCACACCTGCAGGACCCTGTTACTTCCTGGTTATCCCATTCCGTGCATCATTGCTGCAATACTGGAGTTTGAAGTTTAAGTCCCTGATTAATCTGAAACAAATATCAAATAATTTCCAAGGAGCCCCTTGGCCTCTAGCCTCGGGTGTGAGGATATCCTACATTATTTTCCTTTCATCTTTCTTCTTTTTTTAAAAACTTTTAATTAATCTCTCTTTATTCTTCAAGCATTCTCCATTAAAATGCAAAGATGGCAAATACTGAGATCTCAAAAAAATATTTTTATTTAGTAAAATTTGAGGACACATTCAAGTTCATCATCAGAATTCCTTGGAATTTCAGTGTTGCTAAGAGTATTTGATCTTTATTGATATTTAAATGTATACCATGTATCAGTCTTAATATAATGAAGGTCCTTAGGCTTTTATTAAAGCAGGTTTATTAACCATAACATTTCATACTCATAAATGCATCACCAGGAAAGGAGTCCTGGCAAGTATTGATCTGAAGTAATCCACAAGATGTCTTGTGTTGCAGAAAGATCAGCTGTTCTGTCCAGCAACAGCTGCCACAGGAGTCCAGACAATTATTCAGAAATAACGATTTGTCCCAGAGAGAATGGCTAATCAGAAAAAGCTGCAAATCACAAATTAATGAGAAGACATAAACGGAAAACAATGACACAAATTCATTCTCAGCAGCGATAGCTGACTGGTGAATCAGCTCTTGAATAAAATCTACAGAAACAGTTTGAGGATCCTCATCACAGACAGCTGATGACAAAATGACAAGCAAGAATTTTCTTTCTCTATTTGTATGCATCCAACATCCACATGTTTTTCTATTTTGTGTTCTTTCACTGATGTTTGCAATACCCTTTTCACTTAGTCTGAGTAAATGGCTACAATGGAAAGATTAACTGCAGATGGTTTGAGTTTGGTGTCAAATCTGTAGCTTCACACATCATCAGTTGCAAATATCAGTATATTCATCAACTTAAAAGAGTTTCTTGGGCTTCACGACACACTCCAGTTAGGCCTCTATGAATCTAAAATCAGCACGTAAATGGCTTAGCTCAAAAAGCAATAAAATCTATAGGTAGCATCAGAAATAAACAAGATGAACAACTTTTTATTAGTGATAACTTATTCAAAGTATGTAACAAACACATAATCTGTGTTGCCACAATTTTTAAAAACAACTGGGAATTAGAAAAATTTGGAAAGAGTATATTTTCCAGGTCACCATTAGCATTATTTATTAGAGTTACTGAAACCTCCTGTGGCATCTATAAAATATGCTTGATTTCAGGATTTCAGAAATGTTATATAAAGCATCTATTAATATTATACAACCCTTTCAATGATGCAATGTGATGGAAAAAAACTGAAAGCTCAATAATGAGGAGCTTATATCTTCAATAATTAAGATCAGTAGCAGACAAACAAGGAGATTTTTGTTTCCAATGCAAAACATTGAATAGTTTAGTGTTTTCATTAAAGGCCACAAGAAAACCCCCAAATTAAGTAAAACCAAACCAAACCAAACCAAAAACAACAACAAAAAACCCCAAAACCCCCCCAAAAAACCCCAAACACACACACAAAAAAAAACCAAAAAACAAAAAATAAATCCACCAAAACAACCCCCCCAAAAAAAGAAAAACAAAAAGCAGACTTGCACAGGTGCCACCTCAATGCTGTGGTGGGACCCAAAGCCACATGTCAGCTCCCCTGCCTAACTCATCAGGATTCCACCTGAGAGATGCTGTTACTCCATGGCCCAGGGGAAGAAGAGGCTGGGCTGAGCCTGTTTTAGGGGAAGCAGAGCCCAGGGCCAGCTGCCATGGACTTCAAAATGGGGCCCACCCTCTCACTCTTTCCCACCAAAAACCTGGCAGAGACCTTCTCTGACATGACATAAAGACAGGACTCTTTTATTCCATTTTCCCCCCTCTCAGGTTATACCTATATGAACCTCTTTAAATCAGTTCTTTCCTGAACTATTTTGTTGGCACACTTGTCAATGCCACTTAAGTCAAAAGAAAACAGAAACAGAAAGCAACAGAGATGTAAAATTCTTGGAGGTAAACAGCCCTGCAACCTATGGAAAAGGAGACGTTAAAATATACAGAAGGGCAGGCATTGGGCACTTCTTTAAAACATAAGGAATGCTGGAAGGTTTTTAATTTCCAGATCCCACTGGATGTTTTCTTTTTCAGGTGTGCGGTCCAAAGTAAAGCGCTGCAGACAGTAATAAAATACCTTGCTAGTCTGTTAAAAAGACTTACAGTTTACAGTTAAGAAGTTACTCACAGCTTTCTCATTGACTTAAAGGAAGAAAGATCAGACTCCCACTTGTGATTATAACACTGAATGCAAGCAGTGTTTCCCACCATTTTCTTTTTAAAACCTTTTTATCAGCCACTGCAAAATGTCAAGGAACAGTTTCAGCAGTGTTTTCCCTCATCATGTAATGTCACCATTAGTACAAAATTATCCACCATTAAAAGCCTGATGCTTTGAAAGATCCTAGGAAATAGTCACTTGGAACAGCAAGATAGGATGCGCACAGGATGAATGTGTGTGTCTGTGGCTTGGTATTACAGATATTTCTTCTCTCCTTTCTCACAATTGTGTCTAAATGAAACTTCATTTGGGAAGCTAGATTTCCAGTTTTTCCTAACCCTGTTTTCTGGCATGTCAGGAAACCACAAGCAGTAACACAGATTTGGTTGTTCCCAGTGAAAATCTAGGAGAACAATGACAATTTAAGAAGGGGAGAAGGGCAGCCTGGGAAAAAGTGGTTTTTTAGGCTGCAACATACTCGGAATCAGCTGTACATTGAACTTACCTGGAATGTTCTCTCCAAAAGGTGTCAAAAGCCTTTGAAGTTCAACAGAATTTTATTGAAATGTTACCTAAAAACCTAAAAGAGAGAAAAAAATCAGAGCAAGCATGAAAGGCAGAGTAGCCCCACCCACTTCCAGATCATGACCCCACAGCCTTTTGGGGACAAACAGCACAGAAATGAAGACAGTTTCACTGGTCAAAGGGATGCTTCAAAATCTGCTTCTGTTCAAAACATTTCCTGACTTCAGATTTTTAGCTGTGTCTCCACCCCACCCCTTTTTCAATCTGGATCAGGGTTTGTTGCAATTTGTGCTCAAGTTATGGACATATTCCTATTTCTCAAGCACTTCAGAAAGTCTCTTTTACTGTTGTTCCTGTTACTGTTGTTCCTAAAAAGGAAAAAGCATGGGATAAAAAATAAAACCACAGCATTTTACTTTCTTCTTCCATGTATGCCTAGTTCCTACAGGTCACCTTGCTTCTTAAATAACTGCAAAACCAGTGAAAAACCTATGGTGAGGGGAACAAATAATCCTACAGGCTGCTAAATTTTAACTAGCACTTGTTATCTACAGAACTCAAAGAGATTAATGTCACAATACTGATATTAGCTGTTCCTTCATCAGAAGCCCATTCCCAGATGGCAGTAGAAGGGGAATATGACTTGCCTGGTGCCCTGTAGCAGGTTATTAGCAGAGCTGCAAATAGGGGCATATCTGAAGGGTTCTGCTCCAAAACCAGACACATCTGACTGCCCAGCAGAGCTGGGATTCATAACTCTAGCTTATCCTTTGAAAAACAGAAGCTTTGTCCCAGGATTGCCAAGCACTATGATACCAATTAGAAGAGGAAGAATGTGAATTAGGCATCTGTTAGTTTGCAATAGATGCTAAATACCTGATTGCTCTCTTTGCCCTTGCAAATCAACATTTAATATCAAAAGCTATTATAAATCTTAAACAGCATGATTAAGGCATATAATGTGAACCTAAAATATGTAATGCACAAACAGGTACAGACATTGTCCAAAATCTTTGGTTTGTGTAAATATCTGAAGATAAAAGACAAATGATGCAATGGAAACATGGGCCACAGTGTGAATTTGCAAAACCTCTGTATTTTCATGCCACCTTACTCCTCAAAATAAAGCAAGGCTTTCCTAGTTGCAACATGTTCTAGTAATGGTAGTATATGTCATGGTTCCTGTTTTTCCAGTTGGATGAGGTGCACTGTACCAGCTACTATAAGTCTGCTCCAGATGCTCACATCCTGTGTCTTTGTGATTTCTTCATGGAAAGGGTTGTCAAGCACTGGAAAGGGCTGCCCAGAGAAGTTTGGGGGTCACTATCCTGAAGATGTTCAGGAAATGACTGGACAAGACAATCAGTGCTCTTGTCTGGTTGGCAAGGCGGAGATTTACCAAAAGTTGGATGAGATGATCTTGGAGGTCTTTTCCCAAGATTTTTCTTTTCTCCACCTAAATGGTTCCATGATTCTCCTGCCTGTTCTCCAAAGAGCCCCATGCCAGGTCCCCAGGACACTCCTGAGGCCAGTCAGTGGGTCCCCACAAGGTCCCTTGTGTACCATGTAGAGGGGCATAGCTTGGGTTCTCATCTCCAGGTATTGCACTGATGGAGAGCATAGCTCCCCCTTTTTCACGTGATTAAAGACAGTCTGATTTATGTCCTTGAGCACTGGACAAAATCTACAAATAATCAATACCCATGATTCAAAAAAATCATATATTAAGCATATTCTCGTCAGAAGGTGGCAAACTGTACCATCGTAGAATTTCATTATCCCAGTGGATAACTATGGGTAGGTTAACAATGTCATATGAACACCCAAGGACTGTGGCCTCAAAGTCCAAGGCAGGAGATATTTCTCCATTGCACAGACTGGCTTCCATTCAGGAATATGGCCTTACAATCTGGGCACTTTGCTTAAAGAGAGACAAAGACTTCAGGTAGAAAAACAAAGTACATGGAAAAGGCCTAGCAATGCCTATGATGGATGATTTTTGGCAGAGAAAGCATTAACATCTTCTTAATGGACAAAAAGATGCTTTCAAGATAACCAGGATAAAAAATGTTCTCATTAGCACTGAAGATAGAGCAAGCATTAATACTTGCTTAATTAGCAGTTGCAAAAATTTAGCCTAAACAAGGAGAATTTTTATAACCAATAGAATAAGCAGCCAAGGAAGGTTATGAAACCAGGAACCATGAAGGTGCTTAAAGCTAAATAAATATACATAAATTAGAGAGCATTTACTGCCACTTTGCTCTGATTTTTACTGCTTTGCAATGCACAGGCAAAATAGCATTGATCTTCATTTGCCAATGTGAGATTTTCCTCCATAAAAATAAATGTGTCTACCCATTATAGTGGTTATTCCTGGGATGGTTTTTGCACAATTAATGGAGATTTTACTGGCATTGGTTTCACATGGCACATTCCAAAAAGAGAAGCCTGCTGGGGATATTGATGGCAGTTGCAGAATCCAGGCATCATTTGCCTTTGGAAGCCTCCAGAGCACTCATTCTCCCAGAGGTCTGGGCAGAGGTCTGCAGCCTTGGAGAATTCTGCAGATGTTGGAAAAGTATGGGGATCAAGGAACAAGTTCTCTGTTGGGTTTTAGGTTATTTTTTTTTTAAACTCTGATATACTCTACTAAATAGTTATCCAATATATGTGTTATTTTTGCCCTAACAAACTCTTTTGTTGCTGGATAATTGAAACTCACTGATAATAGAAGGGAAGGTGCATCTCAGTCATGAAAATCTCCTGGGGATTGAACTCTGCCAATGAATATACCTTAAAATGCAGCATTATTCCAGGCAGGAATTTGCTTTTTTTGGACAAAGAAAAAATGACTGAAGGGAGCTGTAATGGCAGTGTTCAAATATACCAAAAAAAGCCTTTGGACTGTGATTCTTGCTGTCAGGCACAAAGAAGAAAATTTACAGCCGTTGTATTTCCATCATTGCACTCACAGAGAATCCATCAAAACAACAACTAATCCAGGAATACAATATGGCATTTCTTCAAGGTGATTATTGAATTATTACAGCTTTTCAAGGGGACAGGGAGGCAATGTTATTCCTACCTTTGTCAGTCCTCAGTCATTACATTCCTACTCTTGTATCTTCCTGCCTGCCTCATTGCTGCTGGCATAGCCACCTTCCCTTATCCAGCTGTTACTGCTTGTGACCCTCAACAGGCTCCATTCCCATCCTTGTCAATCACAGTTAGGAAAGTACTAAAAAGCCAGCAGGATAAGAGCTGGACTAAGTCTTTAGGACAAAGTGTGATAACTGAAGAGGAAGCTTTGCTAGCTGGAGTGTAGGATATCAGTAAGATAGAACAGAGACAGAACTCCAGGAACATATTTTGGAGTTTGATTTCTTAAATTGAAACTCTATTAGAGGTGCCTCCTGGAAAAATGGTTTGAATAGGAGTGGATAAGGCTTGAAAGCAGCACCAAGCAGAGACTCATTGCTGATATGGCCCTTGAGGATGGTTATTCTCATTGTACTCGGTGTTCTAAGTGAGTGTGTGGCAGTGCTTTCCCTGGAGCTGCTTCTGCTGTTGGGAAAGTGCAGTGCCTTTGCTGGAAGCACATTGGAGCACATTGGGAAAGAGGCAAAACACTATCTGATGATGTGTGTAATGACACCAAAACCTGCCACATGCTTTTATTGCCTGGTAACTAAGGTACTATGTGAACTAAGGTACTCCAGGTATCTGTGAGTAGGACCAGGTAAATTATCTGAGGGTAAAAGAGGCCAGCACAGGTTCAATGCAGTGATTAATACTTTCATTTGAATCTAATCCAAAATATGTACAGGACAAATCAATTTTCCCTGTCTCAAAGCATTCATGTGCTTGTCTCTTAAAAGAATTTTTGTCAGAGATGATAGGAAAAATGCATGCTAATGTCTTTACAAACAATGTGATGGGTGAAGGTATGGGTGTTAAAGCCTTTGAAGTGGGTCTTAATGTCTCTATGAACTTCAACCAGCAGGTTTGTTGCAGAGCTCAGACAGCTTGGCTCCTGAAACAGATAAGGGGTTCTGCACAATCTTCTGAACTTCTGAACTTTTCAGTAAAATGCCAGGTTCAAGGGGGAATATGTGGTAAGCAGTTCAGGAAGGCTGTACCTTCTGAGTACCACAGCCAGCAGGGAAAGAAGAGGGCAACATGTGGCTGGGAGTTTAGGGTAAAAGGAGGCTACACCCTCCAAAACCTCAAGAGAGAAAACCCCATGTGCCCCAATGGACTCTCTCCATTCAAAAAAAGTTGCAGGACTTCTCTGTCTCCTTTATGGACACTGGCTTTCCATAGCATCATTTTCCATATGGAAGTGACTGTTGGAAGTGGAGGGAGGTTTTTAGATATTGCCCTCATCTTCAACATTACCATAGTTTTAGTCTCACTAATTCTGCTTAGAAAAGGTAGAATAAGAAGTAATGGCTGGAAATAAAAGCCAGGAGACTTCAATTAGAATGAGGGTGAAACTGCAAATATTTTCAATAAAATGACTACCACTACAAATGAACTAATCCTCTTGTACAAAAAATCACTCTATGAAAATCCAGCATCCACAAATATTTTATTTTACATCCTAGGGTTTTTTGGTTAACATATTGCCCAAATAATCTCTTTTCTTTCTTCTTCCCACTCAAAGGCAAAATACTGTTTACTATGCTATGTAAGTAGACATCCCCAGAAAGCATCTCTCAAATTAAGTACTGAATAATAGGAATTCGAGGAGCAGAAAAGGGTACAGAAGAGTAGGCAGTCTGGAGAGAGTGTAAGTTCCCATACAATGGAAAAGGGACCATGAAAGAGTATAAAAAATTTGCCATTTTGTTGGAGGGTGTGTTAGCCTCTGGGGAGAGATACACACCGGACTCAGCTGACTTGTTACAAATGAACAGTTTTCTTTTGATTCGAAGACTTTGTCCCCGTTTCATTGTATCAAAAAGTGAATTTATTTCTGAAACCCCTCAAACAAAGAGATTCCCAACGGCTAAAAAGAAAAAAAGTTAAAAAATAAGTTTTCCCTGGTTTAGAATTATGTCCAGAGTTGCCCAGAGAGGCTGTGTCTGGGCTACCCCTGGAAATGTTCAAGGCCAAGTTGGATGGGGCACTGAGCAACCTGATCCAGTGGAAGGTGTCCCTGCCCTAAGAGGTTGGATCAACAAAGTCTGTAAGGTTTCTTCAACTGTCAGGAAAATTAATCCACAAACCAGAGGTTTATGTCCAAAAAGGAGACATAGGTGTCCTGCAATTTTATTCGAATAAAGGGAGAGACCATGGAGTATTTCCCATGGGGTCTCCCAGATTGTTAGAAGACTCAGCCTCCTTTTTATCCTAATTTTCTGGCCACATTTCTCTCTCTCTATCCCCATTGGCTGAGCTACTTGAGAGGTACAGACTTCCAGAATCACCTAATACGGACCTCCTTTCAAATGTGTACCCCCCCACACACCCCTTTTCATTTTCCATGTCTCTCTGTTCTTTTTCTCTAAATCCAGGGATTTAGCAGAGCCTTGGGTGAGTAACAGCCTGCGTCAATTAATGAAATTTCTATGGAACTTATGGTTCCACCCATCACTTCTTTCACCCCTCAGTATCTGGCCTTATCTAACAGCAGGCCCTTGTTTATAAAGACACCTTCTTCTCATGCCTTTCACAACCAAACCCATTCTAGGATTTTATGATCAAATTTTAAAATTACCTGATGTAGTCATTATATTCCACCTGTTCTAAGTCTTAGGAAAGTTTTTTTAAAATAACAATAAATTTGTCACTGTGGCTCAAACCTCTATTGCTTAAACTTGCATAACATAACATGAAATATTTTTTTAGTTAAATCAAAATAATTAAAATTATGATAAAGCATAATTTTAATTTCACTGTAACATTAAATATACTTCCCTGCAGTGAGAATGATTCATCTGTTCTGTATTTTTTTTCTTTTTAGTAGTTTGTTCTATTACTAAATTAGACCCACAGCTTACAGCCTGTAATGCACTGCAACACAAATCTGGGCTGTTGAAAGCAAGATTTATATGCTTAATAATTAGGTATCTCTGTTCTTTCTTTAATTTGGTTTAGGAGACAACTCATATTTTGGTGTCAGAGTAATTGAATCATCACTTCTATTTTAAAAAAAAACAGTTCTTGCAAAGAAACACACTGATCATGAGGGTGGCACAGTGTCTATCCAGGGGGTTATTTTTACTTGCTAATTCCATATCCCAGTGTGGCTCTGCCTTTATATCAAGGACACATCAGCAACACAGGGATCCCACCTATTGCTATTTCATCTGTACTTCATCACATGTCACCTCACCTGTTCCTTCTCTTTTGGGCACCAAGAAGCCCTAGCAATACTGAAAATGCATCAGGTCTCCCAGTAAAAATGAATTTGGCACACAGGTTCTACCACATCTTGGCTTTGTTATAGATAAAAACGAGATCAAGCCGAATTAAATATGATTAAAATAAGCTATATTTATTTTGCGACCGAAATACGGTCCTTGATAGCCACAATCAAAGAAAGGGACAGCGCTGAGCCCAGGGTCAGCACCGAGTGAACACACTCTGATCTGAT
>JANRMJ010123564.1:0-12496 GCA_025584955.1 Alethe diademata | reverse complement strand
CTGGAAGGCACAGCTCCTCACTCACCGTTTTAGTCTCTGGTGGTCGGCTGTCTCCTTCGAGGTGGCAGGACAGATGCAGACCAGTTGATTGCAGGGGGGTGCAGCTCTCCTGCCTCCAGGCCACGTGCGGTCTGGTCCCGGGGGTTTTCCTCTACTGAGCTCGCCGGAAACACGAGTAGCCCCCCCGGAGGCCTGCTCCTACTTAACTCCCTCTCTTAGGGTTGTCAGAAGGGTCCTGGGTGTAGCTGGCAGGCTTTGTTAGCATGATAATGAGAAAAATTCCTTAAACTCAAGCAGTAAAGGAACAAAAACCCAACCCTCGACAGGAGCTCACTTGAGAGAACTGGGTTGGGCAATGAAAGAAAATTATGAAGAGAATAATAAAGAGGAAGGAAAGCATAATAAACAATAGGGGTAGATGCAGAGAAACCGAGGTTAAGTAAAATCTGTATGGTGTGAAACAGAAATAAATTACAAAAGACATAGAAACATCTTATGAAAGGAAGAAAAGCTTTACAAATGGAAGCTATAAATTAAGCTAGAACTTGAGTCCAAAAACACAAGTGAAAAAGAACAAAGGCATTGAATATTCTCTTCTTACAAGAAAGGGAGAAGATATAATTTTGTGACCCTAGGAAATTCTGCTGTTGGGAAGTGTGTGAAGCCTAGAGGTCTTCTTATCTACCTGCTGAGCTAGTAGAAATTTAAGTATTGTTTTGCAGTAGAACGGATTCTTAGTTGATAATTGCAGGCAAAAATTTCAGAGAAACATATGATTCTCTATATGTGACAGGAATATATCTCTAGAAGGATAATTTAAAGGAATTTGCAATTTTGAGCATGTTGCTGGCTTTTAGAGGAAGCTGTTGTCACGGTGACTGTTAACACAAATCTTGACTTTGCATGGAATAACTAATACTAAAATGAAAAAAATGTGAAAGAGACAGAAAAATAAAGGAGAAAAAGTCTGCTCATATTTTTCTGAGATTAGCAAACTCAAATTACTAAAATAATGTCATCAGTTAGGCACTTTTTCTTCTCAGTTGAAGAATATATATAAAGCATATGTCAGAGGGCTAGATACTTTTCTTCTGAAAGAGACAGCTGTGAAATCTGCCTTATGTCACAAGATGTGCAGCAAACATTTACTATTACACCCATGAATATTTCAAAGCTGTGGAAGACTTTTTATCCAAACTTCAAATTGAGAAAAAATATTCTCACTTTTTTAACCAATCTGAAAAAAATCTGGATTTTTCAAGTTAAAAAAAAAATGCATTGATTGTAATTAAATGGGAAAAAAAAATCCTCCTTCCACTGGTACCTCTTTGTTGCCAATGCACAGACTAAGATCATGAAGTGGGTGGGTGTAGAGGCAAATAACAAAGAAGGTTAACTCAGTACTTGAAAAAAAGATCTGTGTATTTTTAAAAATCCCAGACTTCGTCAGCATTGGCATTCTTCTACCTTTTTTGTTTTTAACAAAAATGCCCAAGCAACATGGTCAGAGCTTTTAATTAATGTAGAAGGTTGTTGATAATTCTATGCCAAGAACTGGCCTACCCCATGTAACTCTTTGTTTGCCAAAGATCATTTTCCTGGACATCTTCTAGCTAGCTACTACAGACTGAATTAAGGATTGCAGAGCTGTACAATATGTTTTATGTCCATGCACTACTGCTTTATTTTAACTGTGACTGTATGAAATAAATGCATTTACATAAAAATAGTTTTAAGCAGGAAACCTGATGTAGCATAACAGTAAGTATATTTCTTGTAGGTGTCTAGGGATGACTAACTACCACTGCAAATATAGCCACTAAAGCAGTGTCTTTATATCCTCGGTAGGGACAGAAATAGTGTTTGTGTTTTATGATACTGCAAAAATAATTAAAATATCTGGACTTATTTCACATTTACTAGTAGGAAAGAATCAGTCTTCTCCTAAAATGTGATAGGTTCTGGCCATCTGTGTCACACCACTCTGGGGCAAAAGGAAATGGTGTGAGCACACCATTAAAACTGAGTTACTATGGCAAGCATCAGGCAGAAGTGACCAATGAATACATTGATATGC
The DNA here is from genome assembly GCA_025584955.1 of Alethe diademata. Taxonomy (NCBI): domain Eukaryota; kingdom Metazoa; phylum Chordata; class Aves; order Passeriformes; family Muscicapidae; genus Alethe; species Alethe diademata. Next base: position 10,419 of record JANRMJ010123564.1, on the reverse strand, counting down.
TATAATTTCTCCAGAAATCATCATCCTTTATTGATTGATCAGATCATATATGGGCTGTATAAGAAAGTACAGTGTAGCATGTCATGAAAATAGTAGAGATGAGTGATAGTGCATGCAGAGAGAAAATTTGCTTTCTCACTTCTGTTACACTGCCAGTGTGATACATAATGAGTCTCATCAACTACTGTGCAGCTCGCATCTGGAATGTCAGCTACAGTTCTGCTTTTAATACAGAATCATTCTCTCAGTCCTCTCACCTCTTCTGTTGTTCCATCTTTCCTTATAATTTTTGAATTTGGTCTTGTTTCCAAGGAGTTCAACTTCTCACATCTTCAAAATCTGTTTTCACATGAAACTCATCTAAAGTAATAGTACATTTGTTTCTTTAACTCTGTTCATAGGTGAAGGAAGCTTCGACTGGCTACTAACTTGATATAGGTGTACTACAGTGGTGTAATTACGAATAGTACACAATTACTTTGTGGTATGAAGGTGGTGTAACCAGACACAACTTCATGTATATATCACATATACAACACTGTGATCACCAATGAAGCAGAGAAAAGTGGTTGAAATTTCAAATAGGCAGTATCAAAGGAATAAAGGAGAAGCACAAGGAACTATAAATTGGCAAGACAGCTTCCCAAATGCACAGGACACATAACCAACTAGAAGAAAATTATATGATTTGGGCAACCTCAGGAGCAGCCAAAACCCCTTATGTATGCCTGAAGTGAGAAGACTCCAGCAGTGACAACAATGTGGACCTTTAGAAAGTCACCAGGTGATCAGCAACAGCTTTGAAAATCTTATCAAATCACTCCATGTGGAGTTCTGGCAGTCCAAGTGATGGTGAACTTGGCAGAGGAAAATACTCATCAAGTCATTCAGAGGCCAAGCCGACAGGTTTTTCCCAGTCTTCACATATTTCATTTACAACTTGATCAATTTTAATCTATCAGAGAAATCCATAATCTATAGAGAGACAAAGACAAAATATTACATCTTGGAAATGAAAAATTGTTCTTTACTGATACACTATAATATTTACATATGACCATGACATATATTTCTGCATTTTTTTTTTATCAGCTCTCAAAACTATTACTGTTAAAGTAATATTATATTTTAAGCTATATTGAAATAACTGTACAGGAATACTTGGAATTTAATGGTATCCCCAGTCTTCAGAAACACGGTATTTCAACACCAAAAGAACTGATAAAAAACTGTTACTAACAAAAGTTACACAACTTCCAAATGCATTGAACTCACTTAGATAGATTGCATTTCTTATAGAGTAAGATCCTGGGATCGCTTTCTGTCTGGGATCACTTGTCCACAATGACTAGATGGATTCTTTTTGAGAACCCTTAAAAACTTAGCCAAAGTACTTCAAACATTTACAGCAAGTTTTTTTGAAGTTAAACTGGTCAATAGTTAAACTAGTCAATATATTTTTTAACTCATGTTTTCCTGTCTGCATTTCTCTCAGGACTCTTTAACATGGGATTCCAAATGACAACCCACAGAGTGCTTTGACCCTCCTTCATTCAAAGAGGTATTCCAATCTGAAACATATAACTAATTGTGCCTTTGCTTAGGTTACTGTTTCCAAATGCACAATAGGAATTTCATATTCACAGTGCAAGGAAGAAAACATTGTCTCTGTCTAGTTTCAGATACAAGGCAAAACTAGAAAGGTGGTAACAGAGGAACATTGAAATGTCTGAGCAACGAGATCAAAATAGCTCAACATACACAATGCAGAACGGGAAAAATTTAATTTGCTCACTGCTGCCTTCTACACAAGCTCTGACCGTTGCACCCTGAAGAGTTTCCAAAAAAGTATAGTTGTTTTGCCTCATCTTTGCACTGCTTTTCAGCGGTGAATTTGAGCTCTTGGCACTTAGAGTCTTTGACTTCAAAGTAGTAGTTGAAAGTATGAGTTGTCCTTTTCTAGACAACATTAAGAAATTTTGCAGACACTCTTAACAAGTGCGGTTATGAAAAGCTGTATTGGAGCAGTAAAATGAGAGAGGCTATTTTGTGTCCTTTATGTCATTTGTTTTGTTGGGCTGAAAGCTGAACAGCTTTAGTTTTCTGAAAACATAGATAATACCCAAAAAAGGCTGTACTTTAAGGAGTCAAAGTAGATTTCAAATGAAAAGGTAAGGAGCTAAACTACATGATAAACTGGAAAACTCTGCAGTTATATCTGTGATATTTCACAAATTCTGAATATTATTATTGTGGCAAATACCTGTGTTTAGTCTCAAAGTTTAATGGAAATGTAATTTATGAACACAAATCCTCTCTCACTTTTTCCTACTGAAGGCAGCTCGTTGGTGAGGTCCCCCAAGCTCTGAAACTCAAAAAATGCAAACTGCAGCAAACAGTTCCAAACCTTAAATTTTTTACTTCTTTCTATCATACATATTTCATTATCTTTTTCAAAAAGCTAATCTCAGTTAGAGATCTTCAGAAAAGTTAAAAATAAATCTCCAAAGGTTTTTTTAAAACTGTTAACTTTTCTTTCTCAAAATCCTTATCTGAATTTCTGTAATAAAAAAAATTTATTCAGCCATTAGCGTAAATTTGTTAAATTAACATGCATGTGAATAACAGAAGCCCATAAATTTACATACCTCTTACATTTCCACCATTCTTCTCTGTACCACTATACACATTTAACGCAAAGAGAGTAATCTGGAAACAAAAATTTGGGATCTATTTTCACCCTAACCTATTTGTATCTCGTCAGTCTCTGTCGACATACTACGCTCTTTCTTTTATGGCACGGGGAATGTCCTTTTCCCTAGATCTGCACAACAACCTGAACAGCTAGGCATCTGTGTCAGCACCATAATAGTACAACACTGTAAACCAGTTTTGCATGTTTAGAATTTCAAACCTCATTGTCCATGAAGAGTTAATCTTTAATGCTTTTTCTATATCAAGACTCTTTTTCTCTTAGCAATTACGGATATACCATGCACGGGCAATTCAAAAAGCTGAAAAATCAGAGCACTTTCTCTAGACACCCTGCCATGGATCCATTGTTAGGTGGTACTCCATCTGTTGTTATAGAAACCTGTTTCAATATCATTACTTTTCTCCCATCTAGCTAGCTGGTTTAACTACAACTATCACCAGGGTAGAAAAGAGCTTGACAAAGAAAACAACATCAAAAATTCTGAGTCATGTCAATCAAATCAGCAGTAGCCTAAAAACAGATATTTTTCTTTTTTCAGTGCATCCTTCCCTACACAATTCGATTTCTTCATAGTGCCACTCATCTATTAATGTCAATGCTTTTTTTAGATACTGAAAGAAAGCTGTAGCAGACAGATGAGGATGGCATATAGTCTGAAAAATTATAAGATTAGTGTCCATTTAAATCTCTTATAGACATATATCATTCTTGTTGATTATGAAATCTACAAAATGAGGGCATAGTCTCCTAGAGAAAGTGGTAAAACCAACATTGTTTTGAACTTATGAAAGTGGGTTGAACAATGCACAAGAAAATATGCTGTCAAAAACAAGTTACACTGCAGAATGATAGACTACATGAGTTAAGATTTGCTAGCTATTTCTAATTTTTGTACGTATCATAAATTTCCACCCACAGAATTTCCCATATAAGCAAGGGATGGGAGTTTACTTTGGAGAAGCAGAGAGCAGAAGGAAAGCGAAACAGAAGTCTAGGGAAATAATTATTCCCAATTTCCTTATGCAATTGATTTATCATGTCACTGACTATTTTAGATAACCCTAAATAGTGCATTATCAGCTGGAAAAACTAGACCTATATTGTTAAAGACTAATCAGAGGAAGTGCAAAAGAGTCCTGCCAATTATTTTGCAGTCTACAAAATGGAAAAGAGATTCCTTTGATACCTCATCTTGTCTAGCTCTCTATGGAATAAATTTACCTCATAAATATAGTCTAATACCATTCTCTTTCAATGGCGAAAATATATCAAGTCTATTTCCACCATAAAATTAGTTCTCTCTCCAGGCAGCACAGTTGCAAAACACTAGTAATCAAAATGAGCAAAATTTGTACAAAATTCTTTAAACAAAATTATTTTTTCCTTAAAATGCAGCTCTAGAGTTTCACTGGTTTTCTCAGTAAAAACCAATTGGATTTTTCTTGTATTGCTCAATAAAATGCCCTCAGCTCCAAATACATCTGTTTGTTGGTTTCCTGCTAGCTCTTCTTCTTTTCAATTTACATATGGGTATTGCGAGAAGACTCACGTTTGGCATTATGCATTTCAAAGCTATTTATTTGGTATCTTCTCTGGGAAGATTTTTAAAGTATCTTTCTGGCAGTATTAAAAAGATTAAGCATGGAGCAGGGTAAATATCTTTATACCACAAATTCATAATGTATACTTTTAGCAGGTGTGCTAACTTATGTTCAATAACATAAGTTAGATGTGTCATTCTCACACTCTGCTATTATTTTCACTACATAAAAAAGCTCAACATAGCAAAGTAAAAAAATTCACTATTCGATTTCTTCTTTAAAGCACACACATATATTAATTTAAAAAAAAGGAATATCCTGTTGTCTCCAGTACCCATTCCTTTCTTTTCTTGATCCGGTTTTGCCCCGTATTTCTGGGCATTCATCTTTTTTTTATTTCTCAGAAAACATATCAAAAGCAGTTTTTAAAACTCACAATGACATTACATCACTTTTATTTGCTATTTTCTTTATCAAAGAGCAGCAAAAAAAGAAGGAATAATTGCTCTTAAATTAGTTTTATGTGATGTAGCTATGCAATTTTAACTTCTATATTATATTTTACTATTAACATTTATAGTTTACAACACTAATTCGTAAAGCTCACCTATCATTTCCAGGTTAGTTTGGTTTGAACAATATTACCTCAGTTCACTTGTTAACTTTTATTTGTAAATTTGTAAATTGAAAAAGTAAAGCAGTGCAACTTGGGCAGAGCACTGTCTCCTTGATAAAGCCTGGATTTTTTTCAGGTAATTGTGGTACATGACCATGTTGTTTCAATAAACGAGAGGAATTAATCTCAGTGTTACATGTGTCTTAAATACTAATCAGCAAAAGAAATTAGAATCAGTAGCCTTGAAGTTTTAAGCTGTTCATGGTTAAAATCAAATTATTACCTAACAGGCTTCTGTTAAACATCTACCTACTTCCATTCAGAAATTTTTCTTCATCAGAGAAGAAAAAATTCAGACATTCACCTGGGTTTCCAGGTGCAATAGTACCAGTGTCTATGGTCAAGGTGGCTTAAGGTTTAAAGGAATGAACAGATGGCAAAAGCACCCTGCAGCCAAATCACCCACTAGATCTTGCCATTCTTTTAGCAGGGTACAAGACACCATATTGCAGGATGGCAAGGAAGCTGAACAGGACAGATCAAAGACATCTGATTGCCACTTACACAAGGCCTATAAAGGTCTCTACACATATGGACAAAATTTGAAAAGCATAACACTCAGGGGTAAAGCATCTGTGAGAGCTAACGTGCCAAACCGGTTCATCTCTGTTCCAGAGAATTTGGAAATTTGGAAACACAGCCCTCAAAACCATCTCTTTTTCTAGACTTCTTTCTACAGTCCTTGATAACAATGACCTGTATAACATGTAAAAACTAACCTTGGACATGAAGCTAAAGGAAAAATATGTACTTATTAAGCTTTGGTTTTGGAGATATATTCATGAAATTAAAAACAAAATCCTAGGACTTGCTGTTGTGCTTTGTTGGAGATTTTTCTTTATGAAAACAAACAGAACATATAGGCACATGTGGAAATTCCTGAAAATGAAAATTTCATGGATAAAGTTCCTGAAAGAGTGATACTCACGTGAAATACTTCTAAAACCCTATACAATCTGTTCCATTTTATATTTGATTATATGTTGCTTAGGATACAGAAACCATCAGGATTTCTAATGTGGTGTTCTGTATTATACTCCAAACTGATTCTACACACGAGGCAGAACCACTAGATGTCTGCTTCCTCACATGACTTAATGAAGTCATTCCACCTTGTCTTTAATGAGGAAACTGATGTGGCTCATGACAATAAGCATAAAAAGAAGGTCTTCAAACAACCTGTAGTAACCTATTCAGAAAACCACAAGGCACCAACAAATTTATATTCAACATTCTGAAGATTTTGTACTGGTAACAATCAGTGATGCATTAGACTAGTGAGCAAGCTATTGTGCTCTCTTACTAACATAGCAAAGCCTATATTTTGAAGCATGACTTGTCCATTATAAATTATGTTTAGGCTAGTATAATACAAGGCATGATTCAAATCAAGGGGATAAAAACTACCGTACAGAAAGAGATACAACTAATTTGAATTACACAATGTAGTCCTGAGATATTAACCCCATTTAGCTAAACCTGTGAGTCAAAGGGAAACATCTGCTTGAAAGTGGCTGAGTGGGCAAATGAATTGTACTACATGGGTAGTACAATTTACATGTATTTTATGTGTTAAAAATACATCTAGCTGATAAAATCTCCAGCATAGTTTTCAAGCAACAGCAGTAATGGTATCATGAAAGGGAAACACAAGGGAAGAGATTGTTCCCAGAGACAACATTTGGCAGCCAAAATCTCTTCTGATCAAGAAGAGTTGCTTAAAGTTATTAACAAGGTGGGCCTGATGAAATATGACATGCAGTATAGTGGAAAAAAACTGCAGAGATAAGATACAACAGGTTCCATTATATGCATTTAAATTGCTCAGAAAATACATAACTTGAGAAAAATTAAATGAATGAGAATGCACAATCCCTCTGTAGGGACCCAAAAGGAGTCCAAAATTCAAGGATAGTATTAGTAGGTAAAACAGAGGACAAAAAAGGACTATTACTTTAAAAAAATTGCTAAAAGCTTTGTAGTAATGATTACGCACAATATGGGTGTAAAATGGCTGAACATCAACAGCATTAAAAAGAAATTTTCTATACTTGGAGAATTTTATTTAATCTCCAAAAGGTATAAGATACAACTTTGTCTAGGCAGGTCATGACATTATAGAGTTTTACAATTCAGTTTGTGGGCTGTCAAGCAATAATAAACCAAACACAAAGAATAAATAATAGGCTTCTAATGCACTGAGAAGCCATCCTTTCTTTCCCGTTTTCCTTTGTCTTGTTGGAACTACAGTTTTTAATGTTTTATTTTATGTTCCTCTTGAGATCTTGAAGCCAGTGTCACTTTTGACTCTTCTTCAGGGAAGCCAGGATATAGAACCCCATGATAGCATGGAATATTTCATGCAAAGGACTTAATATTTTCAAATGACAGATCAATTGGAAGATGTACACATAAACTGGATTCACTTTTTTTGTGTACTGACTTTGTATAGTGTAATATGAAAACCAATAGGTGTGTATTTTAGGCATCATACCATGTGAGAGGCAGTCTACAACCTTCTAGACCCACTAGAAATACTAGGAATCATTTGTTTTGATAATCCTTGAACTTTTGCAAACTCTCTGCAGCACAGCCAATCACTGCTTTTCTCACTAGTAGAATCTGAGTAGTAGACTCCACCTGAACTCTCGTTCAAGTTAAGAAATAGAGTGCATCTAGTATTTAAGTATGGACTGTGAAAGAAGAAAAGGTTTCACTGTTACGTATTTCTATGAGAGCTGGCCTTAACAGAGCCTTCTTTTTTCCCTCTGAAAACTCTTTTTGTTTTGTAAAAAATAAGACAATCCTATATTCTGTTGCATACAGCTCCATCTCAAATATGAGAGTAATGCCCATTGTAACACTCAAAACAGTGTGTTGCTCAAAAGTTTATTACAAGTTCTGTTTCAGGGTGGTACAAGCAGAGGTAGAGATACCAGACTGCAAGACATTTTAAGTTGCCAGATAGAGTGTTCACCAGGACATTACGGGAAAGCAAGTTCACTGCAGAATTTAAAAGCCACAGAAATATTTAGAACATTTAATAACCAACTAGGTTTCACCTACTGCAGTTACAGGTAGTCCCAGACTTGACCTCCTTAAATTATTATGATTATAGCAATTTGATATTTTAGTCCTCTGGTAGCTGAGCATTCTAACACATAGAACACAAGTGCCAAAACTTGCTGAAGCAGTAAAATGATTCAAAATTTTCAAAATCTTCAAAAACCTCATAAGACTTTACTCACCTGTAGAGGGTCTAAATGCCAGTGCACCCACTAGAATTATTTGCTCATTTTCTGCTGCAAGATAAGGATTAGGAGGAGAGTGAAGCAGGTTCAAACTTTAAAGGTTATGAAGAAAACTTTATTAACAAAATTAAAAGAAAAATAATAAAAAATCAGAATAAACCCTCAGAATATTTCTCCTTCCCCCATACCCTCTTTTCTTTCCCACTGACAACAAAAAGGGACAAAACCTGGGACTTTCAGTCAGTTTAACAACTCTACAACAGTTCTCTTCAGTTCTTCCAGGGAAAGGAGTCTCTCTTGTTATGCCATGGAGACTCTTCCACAAGAAACTGTTCTCTCATGGTTTTAATTTTCACAAATAGCAGCCACCCGGAAAGCTGCAATTGTGAGGTCCCTCCGACGTTTTGATGTTTTTTTCCCGTAACTACCACCATGGGGCATTTCAGCTTATTGGGGAACAATTTTAAGGATGAACTGTTCTAGTACAGAAACAAAAGTTCTCTTCTTTTATCTCTGGGAACAGAGGTTTTCTTCTTGTATTCCTGGGGTAAGATTTCTCATCTCGCTCATGTCTCTGTGTTCAAGCAACTTCAACATCTACTTGCTTCAACACTGGTGCTTCTGCTCATGGCTGTGATTAGAACACTACGTCCCCCTCACTGCATTCCATGAGTTACAGGGAAAAAATGGAAGTCTGATGTATCTATTATATCTTCACCATGGCCTTTCAAGAGAATTTCAGCCCAAGCCAAAGGCATCTCCTCATTCTCCTCCTATCTGGATTTTGACTCCTTCACTGACCTTGGTGTCTCCATGTTGTTTTCTTTACAAGTCTTCACTCTTTCCTTTTTTTCTCACTCAAGAGAGGATTGATGTCTGCAGGTTTCATCTGTGCACTAGAAGAGTTAATATCTCACCCAGGCCTGTGAATGGCCATGTGATCTCTGCCAGGCGGCATCTGGAGCTGTTTACAGCGGAGGATTTTTCAGTGGCTGCACTTGCGGGAGGTCGGCCAGCAGCCAGGCTAGGACTCAGTGCCAGCATGCAGTAGGCCGATGGCTTCCCCTCCTCCTGCCCAGCGGTTGCTGGCAAAACTCAGCAGCAGCAGAATCTTGGCCCAGCCATGCCCACCCGACCTAGCCCCACTAGGAACAAGCCCAGCCCAGCCAGTGCTGCACCAGTGCAGGGCCCAGCCTGGCCCCGCCAGCCTCTAGTTACCTGTTCAAAGGCCAGGAGCAATAGAGAGATTCTCAGGGTTTGTTAGTTTTTAAAAGCCTTCACAGAAGCGTGTTCAGCTCTTTTAAGTGGTCTAACAGGTTGTCAGTAGCTAACTGATTGGTTTTTTCAGGTCCAAAGGAAGTTGCCAAGATCCTTACAGGGAATCAATTCCATAGCTCATAGATTTTTTTTTTTCCTTAACTAAAAACTAAACTACCTTCAAGCACAACATCACCTTAAAAGGATTGAAAATATGTTATGAAAAATATATTAAGTTTCAAAAAAAATCTTCAACTGCTGTTCTCCATCAGTTGTCCATCAGTTTTGCATGAGAAAATATCAAAATATCCACAGAGTATTATCAGACACATACATATTTCAAGAGCTTAGTAGCATTTAGAAAACATCAGAACGATAAAAACCCCATGAAAATATATTATATGCATGCCCTGATAAGCACTTTAAAAATTTAACATTATTGATGGTAGACTGCTTAGATATTAAAGCATTTATTCCTATACAGGAAAGTTTAAAATCCTACCAAGAAAACACCTTTGACATTCAAAATTGTATCTCTGCCTAATATTATGCTGTGTGATGCAGAACACTGATTTTGTACCTTGGATATCTCTGTATCTCATTGCACTTCACATTGTGGACATATCCATCATTTTAGGCTGAAGCAAACACCATAGACATGTGATACCAGCCGGAGGTTTAAGCACAGAAGCACGAACAGGACAGGACTGCTGTGGAATGTGCCTCGAGCAGCTTTTTCTTTTTTATTTTTCCAAGCATCTGTCTCATTACACAGTTGGGACAGCGGGAAGATGCCATCTGCTCACGTCCTCAGCAGCAGCTGCAGAACATGATGTTTCAATGCACTTTGAAATGTTTTTGAACAGTCACAAAAAGCAAAAGCATAGTGACAGTACTTCTATTCAACCACTATAAGTACAGGTACCTTTGGTTAAAACAATGCCTAATTATTTAAAAAAAAAGCAAAACTACTTGTAA
>JANRMJ010123044.1:0-12532 GCA_025584955.1 Alethe diademata | reverse complement strand
ATTCTATTCCATTCCATTCCATTCCATTCCATTCCATTCCATTCCATTCCATTCCCGAGTCAAATAATGGTGAGACTGTTATTTGCCTGAAATAACAAGGCTTTTTCATCTTCAAAAACATGTCCAAGGACACAAATCTGAAAGATTACAACAGCCAATGGTATTTTGTTTTTATAACTGAATTTAAGTTAAGTAATTTTATTTTATTTTTCTGAATCTGTTTCATAGCTGATGCTTGCAAGCATTAACACAATGCACATGTAGCCAGGAGCAGGCTGGTGGATTCTTCTTTTGAAGAATGAAGATTGAAAAAACATCCCTTGCAGTCTAGCAATGAAAAGCTACAGAGGCACAGAGAGCTACAGCAGGAATATAGGCCAAGCAGTCCCTGTTTCCTTAAGAGTGAGGAATGAGAAAAGTGAGGATTGGTACTGACCACATACAAAAGAAGGAAGCAAAGAGGTATGTGGCACCATGGGATATTATCCAAAGCAGGACCCATATCGATGACAAGCACACTTTCTGCCTTCCAAAATGTGCTCCACTGTGCTTCTTGGCCAAGGATGAACAAAATGTGCTCTTGTGCCTGCCCCACACTTGTATTGTACTCTGGAAGAGCTGAAAAATGGCAGAAAGCCATTTGGCATCCAAGCCTCTGGATGGGGCAGCAAGCCTGGAGCCCTTCCAAGCAAGGAAGGAAGGCTTGCAAGGCTGTTCACCAGAAGCAAGAACCCCTCGGGAAATGGAGTGATGTGAAGAGAAGAGCTCACTGTTACTCCAAGCCTGCAGCAGGCAGAAGAGTCAGGGGGAGCCAGGGCACCAATAGTGCCTGGGAAGTGCAAGGGCAGCAGGCAGGAACAGAGCTGTAAGGGCCCAGAGGAGCCTGGCAAGGGGCTGGGCTCAGTGCTGCAGACAAAGGAAAAAAACTGCTAGAGACACTTGCTAGCCCACCATGGGGGAAAAAAAGCCTTCCTTCCTTCAGCTACAGGCCATCTTCCAGGTGCATGAGAAGCCTGGAAGAAAGGGACTGGAGAACCCTGACCAGTGGTCATGCTTGATGCTGAAGGGGAAGGCAAAAAGCCCCATAGACTAGTGCCAATCTGCACTGGGGAAAACTCCTTCCTGATCTCGGTGCTAGCAACTGGCAACTCCCTGAGTGCATGAGCAAGACCTGCCTCTTCAATGTACAGACTGGTCACATCTCCTAGGAGTTTCCCAAGTCTTGTTCTCCCTCTGCCACCACTACACTTTTGCCTCAAAAACCAAAATGTAACCAAACATATTCCATTGGCTGGAATGAACAGTGCCAAGAGACCACTTTGGAAATAACATAGGCTTTGAAAGACAAGGAGGAGGAGGTGTGGTGGAAAGGCTGGTTATTTTCAGACATAGAACATTTGGATCCATGCCCAAAGCACAGCCAGGCAAAATTCCAAACTGTAAAACAGGCCCTTGTTGCTATCACCCTCACACCCCCTTTTCCCACTGAAACTAAGCTGCCCAGTTGGCTGTGTTCATATGGGATCCATCCACAGGATAAAACTTTCAAAGCCCCTTGGTGACTTAAATCTTTCTGGAAGTCATTTGTGCTCCTCCATTCATGGTAAGCCTGGTAAGTCTCTTCTTCCTTTAGGATTTAGTATTTTGAGCCTTGAAAGAGGAAGGAATGTGCTATGCTTGTAACTTTCTATGTTGGTGCCAAAATGGGTATGTACATTCAGACTGTGTAAATAAGGTTGTGGTGACATGAGAGGTGAAAGATAGGGTTTTGGTTTCCTCTGTGTGGACTTGCAGAGGCGTAAAGAGCATGCATGGTTTCCTCACCATTCTTCCCAATACACCAAGGGACATTTGCTACTGTACTGTTGGTGAGGTTTTCCTTTTGGAAAGAAGTAGTGAATTGGTTTGTGTTGTTAACTATAATTTTTCCTTGCATTTCAGTAGCTTTTTTCCTTCCTTGGACCTCAACCTTGCTATCTTTCTTGAAAGTGATGACAGCCCTCTCAGCTGTTGTCATGCCTTGCTAGGTATCTTCTTATTCCATAGGCCCTCCTTGCCCTTACTCAACTGCTCCAGTCTTTGTTTGCCTTCACCTCAGATGGAATTTCTCCTCCTTGAACCCGAGGAATGAGAAATGTCCACAGTGGTATAGGTGAGTTTTCACCAGGACTATGCACAATGTGCCCCTTTCCTACAAAAATATCTTGCCTGACACACAAGAAGGCATTGTACTATTTTTTTTTTATGTTTGAATGACTCTTGTCATACATACCTTTGTTACCAATTGGTGTAGAATTTTCTCATTTTCATTTTAAAGGTATGTGTTGGAAAAATATAGTGCACATGCTCAGTGAGTGGTGGTCACACCTAGGAGGCAGGTAGCTTTTGGGATGGAGGTGATTTTTGGTGTTATAATGAGCAGATGACATCTACAGAACAGAATTTTACCATAAAATCAAGCAATTGCTGGTTCAGCAACCAATATATCTCTTGTGTGGCAGATGCTCTGTGGTTGTTTAGCCATAGGGCACCATTTAGTTCTATACTGCAATGATTTACAACTGAGCCTGCCTGTGGTGTCTCCACTCTGCTCCACCCTCCACTCTATTTCTTCTAAGGTCAGCTCAGAAGCTCCCCCAGTGTTGCCAACATCTAAAGCTGCAGGCTATGTTTGCCTGGGGAACAGATTCCTTACATGCCAGCCACATTCCACCCTAAAAGTTTCCTTACCATTACAACCTCTCTCAGGATGTGGATATAACTTCAGTTTCAATAATTTTTCTCCAGTAATTCTAGTCATAATTTCACACTGCATGACCTGTTCATGCCGCCAGCAACATTTGCCTACTCCCATATTTTCAGGTTGGAGCAGAAATCCATGTCTAGTCACTTTAGCAATGGATGTCTCCTCCTAGGAAAGGAAATACCCACAGCCAGAATTAACTGAACTTCAATTTTAAAAGTTTTCTTGGAGAAAGTGCCAGCCACTGAGAAAGCTCCAAGAGGTGAAACACTGGTTGGGTCAATGTGATGCAGTTTATGGCACTGATGTCTGTGGGGATAAGCTTTACCCTCCAGGACTGTGAATAAAGGTCACTAAATTTTTAAATGAATCCTGTGGGAATTTGGTAAAGAGGAAGGTTGTTGCTGATCATGCTTGTGTGGGTAAGGATGTGGCTGGCCAGATGACCATTCAACCCCAAAAGGCCATTGTTTCTCTTTAAGAGTCCCTACACACCTATAAGATAGCTGCCAAAAAGGACTTAATTTTTTTCTTTTTGTCCACCTGAAACCATGTGAGATTGTCAATATGATTAAATTACTGATGGTATTATTAATATACAGAGGAATTTCATTGTCTGGGTTTTTAAAAACTGATAAACTATGCCTAAAGGGGGCTAAAGAGAGCTGGAGGAGAACTTCCTACAAGGGCATGTAGTGGAAGTACAAGAGGAAATGGCTTTAAACTGAAAGAGAGTAGGTTGAGATTAGATATTAGGAAGAAATTCCTTACTGTGAGGGTAGTGAGACAGTAGAACATGTCTCCCAGGTATGTGGATGCCCCATTCCTGCAAATGGTAGTTATGCAAAGAAACAAAGTGCAACTTAAGGCTTAAAGAATGTCCAAAATAACAGACAAACAAATTAATTAAAGAATGTGGAAATAGAGAACATAGTAATCAGGAAATTAAACTGAGAGTTTGAGGGTGTAAATTCAGAAGGTTGCAACTTTGTGACCTTTATGGTGAGGCAGTGCTGGTTTAATTGTAACAGAGACTCCAAGAGGGTAGATTTAGATCAGATATTAGGAAGAAAATTCTTAACTGTGAGGGTGGTGAGGCACTGGCATAGGTTTTCCAGAGAAGCTGTGGATGTCCCATCCCTAGAAATGTTCAAGGCCAGGTTGGATGGGGCTTTAAGCAATTGCCCTGCCCATGGGAGGAGGTTTGGAACAAGATGATCTTAAAGATCCCTTTTAATCCAAACTGTTTTGTGATTCTATTATATATATATATACATATATATATATATATATGCTTTTAGTTTATGCATGTCATAACCAATTACCAGTAACACTCTAAAAATCTAATTCAGGACAGGAAAGTGGCTGTTGAACCAACTATTTACACAATTAAGTCACAAAGTGTCTCACTAGCTGGGCACACGTAGAAGCTTCTCTTGGCTCAGTAGATGATAGAGATACTTAAAAGTCAGTATCAGTAAACATGTTTTTGTTATCTAGAAAAAAACCCTTATTTTTCTGCACCCTTTCCTATGCTATCTGGCTCTTGCACCAAAACTGTACCGTGTTCCACAAGACAGTGAATAGCTATTCCAGCACGGATGACTGTGGACAAACATTATCTATCTCTAGTCTTCAGGATTTTTGTTTAGGAAAAGATGTTGGAAAGGGAGACAGGCAGATTACAAGAGTGCTTACAAAGCTGAAAAGTAAAATTATTCTCTCTTTCTCTTTAAAAGGTCTGGGTTAAGTACAGCTTCTAAGTAATTAAAATTTCTAAAATTTAGCTTCTCCATCTTGGTACACAGTCCTTGTATACTTTTTTTTTTTTTTTTCCTACTAGCAAGAGTAAACCTCACTGAAAAAACTGCCTGCCTGCTTAATTGCTTGGAATAACAGTGCTACATTATTGCCGAGAGGTGCTAGCAGAGGTGGTACTTCTGGGCAGGCTGATTATTTCTGTGCCACTATTACACTACCCACGTGTGCCTGACTGGACACGTGTGTTGCACAGGACTATTCTCTGAACTGGTTCATGCTAGCAGAGGCAAATTTGAAAGACATTTTATAGTTACAGACAGCCTGCTTGTTTCATGACCCAGCTGACAATGCAAGAAAGGTTTTAGATCCATAATGACATTTTGCATATTGAACTAATTGTGGTAAGAGCCTAATTAACCTGAAAACATGGGTTTCTGTTCATAGATCTGGCATTCTTAATTTTGAAGAACTTCTGGTACTTCTCCAATGTGTAACTCTGTTACAAATAACAAGTGGCCCCCTCAAAATTTGGTTGTTTTCCCCAATCCTCTGCATCCAGGAAACACCTGGTACCATGATATTTCCTCCACAAAGCACACTTTCCTTCCAGTTCCCCATGCAGCTAAGTGCAAGAACACGCCCCTCCCAGCCCAACTCCCCACACTTTATATAGCAGGCATGACATTGTATGGTCTGGAATATCCCTTTGGCCAGTTTGGGTCAGCTGTCCTGCCCATGCTCCCTCCCAGGTACTTGTGCAGCTCCTCACTGGCAGAGCACGGGAACCTGAAAACCCTGGCTTAGGGTAAGCACTGCAGAGCAACAACTGAGCCACCAGTGTGTTATCAACATCAGTCTCATGCTGAATTCAAGCCCACAGCACTGTACTGGTTACTAGGAAGAAAATTAACTCAATCCCAGATGAAACCAGGACAAAGAGCAACGTCCTACAAGCCCCAGATGTGGAGAAAACAATGAGGGATGCTTTTACCTTATCAAAGACACTGAAACACAATGGTAAAATACTGTCAGTAAGAAAGCCATATCTTATGAGATATCCATCTATTCCCCAAAGTAAACCCTCCTGTTTTAACTATGTCTCATGCTCATCTAGGCTTTTTCTCATTCAGGATATTGATATCCCTTCTTTTGACTGGGAATCAGCAAGAACAGTCCTTTAGCCCAGATATCCTCAACATGAACTTCGCTGACACTATTATCTCAGTGATGGTTGTTCAAGCAACTGTACCAGCCACTTTGGGACTGGCAGTTTTGGTACCTGCTTGAAAACACAACTTTGATAGTTGGATTAATCTTAGAAAAAGATCAAGTTTTTTGATAGATATCAAGCATAGCTCCTTTAAAGGAGAAGGCCTCAGGCAGCTACGTAGGATGAGAATTCCAGAGAACTGTGAGGAGGCTGAACAAATTATATATCTGGAGGACTTTCATGTTAGTAGCTTCAAACACATTCCTGGTTTTAAAAACAGAAACAGAACTAGGCTCTACACAATCACCCCTAGGTGCTGTGTTTTGAAGTAATGCTTCCTAATCATCACCATGCTGCTCCTCCTTTGGTGGCACTGAATCCAGTTGAATCTGTTCAGCTATGTTCAGGCAAATTTCACAAAACACACACATTTCCCCCACTTTCCTTGAACACTTTTTTGTCAGCTGTGAATCTGCTACTGTCAACCTTTACAATTTTCCTGAGATTCCAGCAGCCTTCATTGGACCTTTCTAGCCAAACCAGTGTGTGGGAAACTATCACAGTAAGATAATATGAAGATCCAAAGCTTGATAAGGCAGTCTTGGAACATCATCTAAATCGGCCTCTTCATCGAGCTTCTTTTCAAGCAATACTTTGAATTTGAAGAAAAAAAATTGTATGCACCTAAATTATTCAGAATTTGCTTTGAGATATTGATGAAATCAATCAATTCCTTTTCTAACCCCCATATTTTTAGCCAAGACCAGACATCAAAAAGTTATCTCCTTGCAATCCTACCAGTTGATGTGTGTGCCTCTCATACTTGCTATAAATTTAATCCTTCATGTAAGGTAAATCTTTTTGTCCACGTTAGGAATATGTCAAGACAAGGCATCTGAAAGGTTGCAAAATGGAATAATCTTTTGACTTGGATTTATATGTCAGCTTTGGAACAGGGAGAAGCTCCACAACCGTTGTTTTTTTCACCTACACAGCTGAAGAATCTAATTTCCAAGAGCAAGTCTGCCAGTCATCAGTGGTGGGCACTGGCCAGGCTGTTTAGAGAGTTTGCAGTGACTTAACAGAAGTGACCTTTATCTCTGGAGGTTTGGTGTGATTTGGTTTGGTTTGGCTTTTTCCCAGCAATATTTCAGTAAATCTCTGGATCCAGTACAAGTTAAGGGTTTGTTCAGGGTGTTACATAACTAAAGCACTCTTATTTTAAATTTAAGTGTCTGTTCTCTTATGCAATGGCCAAAGGATCTTCAACCCTAGATATATTCAAATGAGACTATTGTGTTTTTAAAAAGGAACTTAGAACTTTTTGAGAGTGACCATGAACAGCATATTTAATGAATGTATTTATTATTTTGGACTTGAAGCTGCTACTTTTCAAAGAATAGGAAAATTCCTTTATGTGTGAATAGCACAAGTCAAACATTTAAATATTCACTTAATTATCTCAAGTATGTGTGCAGCATGCTGGCTGGAAAAAAGAGGCTTTAATTTATTTCCTAGAACTCAAAACCATTGTGCAGGGTCCTTCTCAGTCCTTCTCAGGTGCAAAGTCAGTCCTTCTCAGATTTAGCTGAAATACATTGATTTTACACCGGGCCAATGACAAGGCATGCTATTTGTTTGGTTAGGTAATTGAAAAAAACTCCACTTAACGTTAAATCTAGTGACAACAAGCCGTTAATTATTCTTTTATAGGTTACCCTGCAGCTCTGTTAGGCATCGATTGTTTTATGTTTTATCTCATCTCCTATCAAATGCCCAGCAGGGGAAGCTGAGCCAAGAAGGGGTAATCCAATGTTGCCTGTCCTTAAAGACTACAATCTGAATACTGTGGTTATATGAATGAATACATACATGAGCTACATTTATTCTCAGAATTTGATAAACAGTATTTCTGAGTAAAGAAGAATACTTCATATGTAATATGTACATAATTCAGAAAGAGGCTATCTGATCCTGGTTTATAGCTTTCTTGGAGTGCCTGCCTGATGGGGAACATAAGAGAAAGGCTGAGTAAATTAATAGGAATCTGCATGTGTAAGTACTTATTTGTCACACAAATTACCTGTGACATCTAGCACTAGAGGGAAGTTATGTCCTGGTAAAACTTGAACAAGGAAAAAGTAGAGGTGAGAAAAATACAGTTTATTCTTTTGATATCTTCTCTGGTTTGATAAAATCCAAAATAATGTAGAAACATTGAAGTTCTGGTGGATTTAATCAGCCTTATTAGTCCTACTGTGTGAACTAAATGTGCACTCCTACAGAGTTAGTCATCTGCCTTTGGTGTTGGTAGACATACACCTTGTACTTCCAGAACAACCTAGGGAAAACTGATCAAACTTGAAGGGATGTTTAGCATTCAAAAGCCAAAGATTGACAACACCTGTTAAAACTGTTTTTAAATTGCTCTTCTAGAAATAGAGAACATCTGAAAAGAAAGTATCAGAATTGTATGTGCAAAGTGTTGGCAAAAGCATTGGTGATTCATGTTTTCTAACATCTTCTTGTGAAACATTTTCTTGTGAAATTATGAAAAGTAGACTGATTTGTATTTTCCAATGGAATTCTTACAGTAGAATATTTGCACCTACTGAGGAGCAGATTTTCTGCATTACTGAAAATTTCCCAATGATATTTGAAATTCAAAATACTAAAAATTAATTTGAATAATTTTGAGTGCCAATTAGTGTCAGAGATCCTAGTTAGTGGAAGGACTTGGAAAGATTCTTCATTCTTTTCTAGTTATCTTTCCTTCTTAGCTTGTCTGAATTAGTTCCTTTCTACAAGATAACCTGGATTTTTAAGATCCATCTTTCCTTTAGTCCAATAATCACAAAGTTTAACAGTAATTTTAAGTCTAATTTTTTTATAGGAAAAACTATCTTGATAAACATTGTTTTGGTTAGTAAAAAAAGTGACATTGCTTCAGCCAGAATCACAAGTATTTGAGATAAACTTTTTCTCTGGGAATCTTTACATTTTTCTCATATAAAAATATTCATATTGAACTAATACAACTTTTTGAATATGGTTACTTTTTGCATAACTTGTTCTTTGCCTTTTCTTTGTGGTTCTTCGTTTCTTTTTCTTCTAGAAGAGAAGCTCCTCCTTTCATGATGAAAACTTGTTTGAAAAGCTATGACATTCAGTAAGAATCCCTAGACTTCAGTGGAATTTGAGAAGGTCTCCTGCAGAGAGCAGAAGAGTGGGGCTGCAATGGGAGACTTGGCACATGGCTCCTTTGGAAACTCTTCCAAGGTCTTCTGTTTCTCTAGAATCATGGCAACACTACAACAAGCAATGAAACACCTTTTTCTGGAAAATTGAAGATACAGACTATGCAGAGGGAGACCTTGCAACTTCTGCTTGTTGGGAAGAGATAGTGTAAAGCAATTACATTAATCCTTAAACATCTAGAATAGACAAATGAACATGTTCATCAGGCAGTTTTAAAGATGGTCACTGAGACTGGTATGTGCTGCAGCATCTTCTCCAAAAGCAAGAGGACATTACATTAATATAAGCTGATGTAGAAAATGTGCTGGAGAGTTGAAGGGAAAAAATATTGGCTGCAAATCCCTGTAAAAAGACAGAGCTTCCCTCCAACCTCCTGCACTTCCTCAAAAGAGTCATCTAGGTCAGTGCTGGTTTGGGATCTTACTCTGGGACGTGGAAGGCAGCCATGGAAGTTAATTCTCCTGAGTCTCCTATAGACTCTGAGGAGTCCCTTTTGCCAACGCAGCTGTTGGCTGTAGACCTGCAGGTGGGTGATCTCTGCTCTGCTGTTCTGCTTGGAGACAGCTAACGGGAAGAGCTGAAACTGTGAATTTCACACACAGGAAGGAGAGGACAGGGCTAAGGCACTCACAAGTCTCTGTGACCTGCCAAAGCACTCTCTTGCTGTTGTCACTTCCTCCAGACCTGAACTGCCCCACAGTATAAGCAAAAGTATTACTTAATATGTTACTGTTAAATGTAACCTGTTAAGGTATCTAAACAAATATTTAACTCTCTTATGACAGCAAAGTTAAATTCAACAAATTTCTTGATGTCGTCTAGTTGGAGAAGTACTAATCTTCAAATGCATTCCCAAAGAAATTGAATAGTCCATTGAATTTGATTGATCAAAGCTATTACTTTTATCTAAGAAAACCTGATTTTTTACTTTTTTACTCTTCTTCACATGGTGTGTTGTCCCCAAGCCCACTTATTTTTATAAGCAAAGTTATTGTTGACTTGCAGGGAAAGTGAATACATACATTGCTCCTCCCTCTTAACCTGATCCATTTTTAACCTTCCAAATCCTCCTCTTGAATTGATTTTGCATGTTGCTGTCCTTCTTGGTTTATTTTTTTTTGTTTGCTTGTTTGTTTGTTTGTTTGTTTTTCTGAGGGAAGGAATTTGAAGCCTTGTCACAGGTTTTACTTTGGAAAGTCTTATGCATGTGCTGGTGGCTGATGAACCTACTTCCAATGTCTGCATTTCAATGCCAGTCCTGCAATGTGAAAACGTAGCCTCCTTTCCCAAGTGAATGAGCACCAACTCCACCTGATTTAAACATGACCCAATTGTGCTGAGCACCCTGCAGGATTTGGCAGCTGGCGATAAACAGGCAACAGATTTACAACTAAAGCTATTATGTGGGTACATTTAATTTGCCCCCTCTATAAAGTAGCTCCCATTTTTACCACCTGATAGAAAACACTTTTGGTTGATCTCAAAAGTCATCTGGGCACCACCCTGGGCAACTGTCTCCAGGTGGCCCTGCTTGGGAATGTGGGGTTGGACCAGACAGCCTCCTGAGGTCCTTTCCACCTCAAGAATCCCAGGGTTCTGTGAAAATGAGGACATATCCCACAGCTTTGCTGGAATGTTCAGCCATGAAAGACCCTTTCACAAATGTTTTCTTTTAACTTTTCGCTTAATCTTTATAACACATCTGTTGTTTGAAACACTTTGCAATTATTGGGTCTGTAGCAATGGAAGTCTAATGTTGTTGATTATGTGGGAGCCATCGGGCATCTCTATGTGGGCAGAGCCATGTTCAACTATTTTATTTTATGAATTGCTGGGCAGAAGTTAGTACCTTTATTTTAAATGCTACATTTAAACCAAGTGGGACGTATCCCTCCTTGGACTGTGTAGTAACAATTTTTTGTAATGTGGTCCTATATCTACTATGGATAACTTATTTTTCATGGATGGCTGCTCCTTTTTTCTGTAAATGCTTTTACCTACAACCTTACTGTGTATACACTGGTGCTGAAAGTACATGGCTAAGGAACTTATTAACAGGAAAAAAAAAAAGTAACTAATTGCATTTCAATGTATTTATTGGACTGATGACTACAAAGATAAATAAATTTTGTGGCCACTGCTGCAAAAAATAAAAAAAGAATACTTTTCTGCCAGAGTGAATGTTTGATTTGTATTACTTTTTGAGAAGATACCAGTCAGTTTGCTGCAGTGGCTTTCACAGGTGCTGAGTGCCCTAGCTAACACATTGACCTGCATGTGAGTTGTGTGTAGACCAACAGTGAAATTGTATGGCTGCCCAGGCCCATTGCAAAATTGCCCTTGGCTTCCATCAATGAGTGTCTCACTCCCATGGTGAACACTTCGGGAATCTCCAGTTGAAGTCATTAGTTTGTGAAGCCATTGGGAATGGCCTAAGCAAAGCCAGGTCAGCCTTGTAGGGAAGATGGAGAGCTGTGCCAGGAAGATGGTAGGGATGCAGGGAGAAGGTCCCGATGTGCCAAGGATGGGATCCAGCATGGTCCTATATGGTCTCTGGCCATGGCTGGCCTCCTGCCAGCTCTACACCAGGGGTCTTGGCAGGGGAGAGCCACCCATCCTGCTGCTGTGGCCACTTGTCCTGGTCCTTGTGGTACAGCTGCTGCCTGCCCACACAAGGGATTGGCTCTGTTTGCATCTTGTGTCCACCAGAAACCATCTGCCATCGCAGGAAGAGCAAGAACTGCATTAGCGGACAGACATGGAGACATCTGGTAGACAGAGCTTGCAGCGATGTGTCTTCCATCATATCTCAGAGCCTTTCAGGGCCATGGGTGTGCCAGTGCCACGCTCCTGGATGGCGTCACCAGAGGGGCCCCGTGCCCGGGCCCTGCTCCATGCCCCTGCTGGCCCAAGGCTAGGCCCAGGCACCGCGGCCCAGACCCGCCATGGCACCAAGGGGTGTGAGCCCCGCCCACAGGAGCACCGCCAATGGGGAGCCTTCCCGCCAGGCCTCGCCTCGCCCCATTGGCCAGCAGGGGTGGGCAGGGCCTCCAGAAGGCAGCAAATGCAAATGAGCCTCCACCCATCATCCCATGCGGCCCAGTGCTAGGTGGTCACGTGGCAACCTCACGTGATGGGCATGGTGTCATCAGGCTCCTCCCTGGGGTGACGTCACAGCTCTCGCGAGAGCGCTCAGTGCTGCCCCTTAGAGGTGTGAAGGGGCACAGGTGAGCCCCAAACTGGGCCACGCCCCATATGAGGCCCCGCCCCCAGCCCCGCCCATCCCACCCGGGGAGCCAATGGGAGGGCTGGCAGAGTATCTCCCCATTGGCTGGCAGCCTGCCATGCAAATGAGCCTCAACGTCACTTCCTCTGCCAGATCGAGCGCCATTTTCTCTTTCTGGCGGTTGATGCGGCGCGGGCGGCGGTGCGGGCGGCGAGCGCTGAGCAGGTGAGGGCGGGGCTGTGCGCGACCGGCCCGTCCGCACCGCCCCGCGGCTCTCACCGGGGCACGGCTGTGCCGGTGGGGCGGGCGTGCACCGCCCTGGGTGCATGGACCC
>JANRMJ010122797.1:0-12551 GCA_025584955.1 Alethe diademata | reverse complement strand
AGCCTCCTTTTCTCCAGGCTGAGCCCCTTTCCCAGCTCCCTCAGCTGCTCCTCACAGGACTGCCTCTCCAGACCCTTCCTTCTTATTAATTAATCTCTTAATTAATTAATAATTCATATTAATTAGGCTTTACTGAATGCAATTTCTCAGAAGCAAAACCCGGTAGTTTTTCTAGGATTGGTGCGTAGCTTCCCTTTTCTTGGGGGGGAAGATCACTGATGTTTGTTCCAGAAAAATACCCACAGAAAGAGAGGTGATGTTTCTGGGGAAAGACATGGACCAGCATGGGAGATTCTAGGAATTCATTCAAAGGAAATTTGAACTGCAGTGGGGAAAAAGTGTGACTTTGGGATAAATCCTGGCTGTTGCTGCGAGGAAGCGGCCGGGAGGAGTTTGTGGGATGTCACAGTGCCATCCTGTGGGCCAGCAAGGAATGGGACAAGGGACACCTGCACGGGTCCCACTGGGGTTCCCTCAGTGCCAGCAGCAGGATATGGGACAGAATGGGAAGGGTAAAACCTGGAAAACCCCCGGGCTGGGATAAAGGCAGTTTTATAGGGTATTAAGAGCAGTGCACACTAACAAAGCAAAATAAGGAATTAATTCCCTGCTTGCCAGGGCTTGGCCATCCCCAGGAGAGCACATGGGAAGACAAACACCATCACCCTGAACATTCATCCCTTTCCATCTTCTTCCCCCCATCTATAGACTGATGGTGATGCCATAAGGTCTGGAATGTCCCTTTGGTCACTTGGGTCACCTGTCCCAGCTGTGTCTCCTGCCTCCTTGCCAGCATGGCAGTAGGAAAACCAGCTGTGTCTGTGTCAGCACAGCCAAAACCATCCCTGAATTATCTGCCCCATGTTCAGCACAAACCCAAAACACAGCCCCTGTGAAGGAAATGAACTCTGCCCCAGCCAAAACCAGCCCAGCCAGGAGACTCTGCTCAAATAAGCAGCACTCTCTGCCTCAGCATTTATTAATCCATTTCCTTTTACTTAGAGAAATTCAAGATTTTCTGTGTTTTTTGTCTCCAGAGCTAGCTTTGAAGGAGCTGCTTTGGTGGCAGCTGAGGGCAAGCACGTAGCCTTGGGTTGGATTTAGGGGATGGATATGGGACTTGCCACATGGTGCATTTTCTGGAGCAAGTGTAGTCTTTGCACAACATCATTAAACCCAACAATGTCCTTTTAATGTCAGGATGGAACACAACATGTGCTGCAAAGTCAGGATTCCTCCAGGGAGTCCCAGATGGCTCCCAGGGAGAGAAGTGTGAGCTGCATATGGCCAGCACTGTGTGGGGTTAAACTGGGGTTTAATTTGAGGAAGGATGCTGCAGCGTTGGGAATTTCCTTGAATATTTTGGTTTGCTCAGTCAAATTAAAACAGCCAATCTCACATGAGGCTGTGCTGGATCTTTCCACTTAGTTTTGCCAGCTGATTTGATGTGTGCTTTGCTACAGAGAAACACTGGAAGGAGTTCATCCTCTCATTAGGAACAGAGCTGCTCACTTCACAATCCCACTGCTCTTTTCTGCTTCTCTGCTTTAAGATGGGCACTGTAAATACATTGGAGCTGGTCTGCTTAATCACCTCTCCCTTATCTCTGCACAGTGTGATAGCCTGGCTGCCACAGGGGTCTGTCCTAATGAAAGCAAGTAAAATTTGCTTCAGTGGAGTTACATCCACTCGAAGCAACTTTCCCTACATTTTTTCCATACCCAGGGACATTCAAAGCCTGAAATTATTCTCAGTTAGCTCACTAGAAGTTGCTTCTGTCTGTAGATCCTCTTACTTGCATGTGTAGCCTGAATGAGATTGCATCTCTCTCCACTGAGGGGGATTCCAAGACCTTGCATGGTAGCAGGAGGCAGCAGTTTGGTTTTAAACATGAATGTTATTCCATGTTTTCAATTCATAAACGTAGAAGTTGTCTGAAATGGGGTTGAAAAGTTGCCCATGTGAGTTTAGATCCCATTCCAGAGCATAGTCCAATTTTTCATGTCTCAGAAAACTTCACTGAGCAGTGTTGAGCTATTTATTATGAATCAAGGCATCAGTATCAGGCTCTCAAAATTAAGGACAATAAGGGATGTAGAAATGTGTGCCCAAAATTAACCCCCTGCAACCCTCTACACATAAATCAGGCCCACCTTGTAGGAAACAACAGCAGAGTAGTAGGTTCTGTTTCTGTACAAGACCTGCATTCTGCTTTCTGGAACTCAGCCCCTTTAGACTTCAAGCTGAGCATCCTGTGTCATTCACCACGTGGGAAATTCTTGCTTTAGTTTTGTACTTTAAATACTATTTAAAAGTAACTAAGCAATAACTGAGTATTGAGTGAGTCATAGGCAAGGAGTACTTTGGTATTTTGTTTCTCTTATGCTTCACATTTACCTTCATGCCCATTCCCTTTAGGTGCTTTACTGCTTTTGTATTTATAGATAGAAAAATCTTCTTTGGTCCACCTGCCACTCTTCTGGCCCAGTCCAAACCTTTTCTGTTGCTTTCTCAGTGTGAGTGAAAGTAATCATTATTTTGATGGTGCTTTCCAGCACTATCATAAATTTGATATAGGATGGTTTCATGCCAGTGTCTCTCTGCTGTGCTGTGCTGGCTAAACCCTGACTTAGTGGACAGATTTAGAATGTCAGGTTTGCTGACCACCACTGGTTGGATTTTTCCCAATATTTGCAGTGTTGAATGATTGTTTGTTCTGCTGTAACTGAATAAAACAGCTCATTTAGACTTTCTAAGCTCTTTGCAGAGATGTGCTTAAGGCTGCAGTGTTTGATCCCTGCAGATGTTTTGTTTCTAGAACACCTAAAGAAAGGTTGTCCAGAGAAATTTGGATTTGGGCTTTTCGATTTGCAGGTAATTCAAGACAATTTTTCATGCTAAACTCAAAACCCTGTTTATAAAATTAATTACCTTTTTATTTACTGGAACCATTTCTTTTGCACAACCCTTACTTTGAACAGGGAAGTAACATTACACAACTTAAACATTCAGCACTTCAAGAGGAGTCATGTTTGCTGCCAGAGAGTTTTCCTAAATGAATTTACAAACCATAAAGGAGCAGGAATCTTCTCCCTGCAGGTCAGAAACAAACTCTAAGGAAGCATATGTTACAATTTCTAAGCTTTTTTTTAAAAAATTTTTAATATACAGGATGGATAAAAGGACATCAAATATTGACTATTTAGAGTCTCATCCTCTCCTCTTTCCCAGTGGAAATACTACCTTTGGGGAAGATCCATGTCATATTCCAAAGTGAAAAATTAAAACTAGAATCAGACCAAACCACCACTGTGATTGCTCACTCTGCTGGGAAATCCAGGGATTTGGACAGGTTCAATTAATGCAGCTGCTGCAGATATATTTTTATGCCTCTGAATTGTCTGATGGGGTCTCTGCCTTACCAAGCTCTAAACAATCTCTGGGATTCAATTATTGCTGCTCTGAATCTCCTGAAAACTGTGAGCTGGCCTCAGCATCTCAATTTGTTCATCCTCTGTAATCCCTGGACTGAAAACTCTCTTCTCCAACATATAAATCCACAGGAAAAAGCTTGACATGAAAGAAAACTCACTTGGGGAATTTTGCTTTGAAGATCAGCACATATTCAGCCTGGAGAGCAGAGATTGCTCACAATTGTGGTGAACTCAAAGCAAGCAAGTTGTGAATATTTTTGGTAGACCTGGCTTTTATTTGTCTTAGAAAAAGAAGAGCAGATGCAAATGTGTTGTTGTACATTTCTATTTCTATTTCTATTTCTATTTCTATTTCTATTTCTATTTCTATTTCTATTTATATTTATATTTATATTTATATTTATATTTATATTTATATTTATATTTATGTAAGAATGCATATTCATATTTTTTTTTGTGCTGCTGACATTTTCTCCTTTGGGAACCTAGGCAGAGCTCTTGACAAATCTTGTTCACTTTGTAGGCTTCTCCCATCTCTGATGTTTCTCCCACTTCTTTCTCCTCCTTTGGGCTTTGGCAATGTGACAAACAACCTTCTGGCCCAGGGCTTTCTCACTGCCACACTTTTTACAGCCTGTTCTTTTTCTTTTTCTGGCTTCTTGAGTCATTGCCAGGCAGTAGCAGGAGCTGTGGGAGCTGGGGGACTGCAAAATGTATGGTTTTCATAGTGGAATAAGCTGCTTTCAAACCCCTGCACTGAGTGGGAATGGGAACTGTGCTAGAAAATGCTGTGTAAAAACATAAACGGTGCAAACTCCTTGCAGGGCAAGGCTTGAGCTGCTCAGCATTTTGGCAGGCACAAGCTGAACTTCTTTAAGTTTATTACTAGCCCTGCTCCCACAATTAATTCTGGACCTGAGGGTTTTGTTTAGCACTCAGGAGCCCTGAAATGATGGATTTAAGATCATACCCTATCCATGTACCTGTGGTGGGTTAACCCTGGCTGGATGCCAGGTGCCCCCCAAAGCCACTCAGTCACTCTCCATCCTCAGCTCCACAGGGGACAGAAAATGTCATTAAAGACTCCTCACACTCTTCCTCTGGTCCAGTGTGGGGTCTCCCACTGGAGTCAGTCCTCCAGGAACTTCCCCAGCATGAGGCTTTCCCATGGGCTGCAGTTCTTCATTTGCTCTAGTCGTTTTTTCTTTCTCCTTCTTTTGTTGTGCAAATTTGTGCTGATACTTTTAATAACTTATGAATAGCCCTTTAGGTTTTATGAGTCACCAGCACAGATGCAGCTGGAATGGACTGCACAAAAGTGTGACAATGGAGAAGTCCCTAAAGGAAGAAAAGTTCTTGCAGACCCGACTTTTTTTTTTTGTTCTGCTGTCTCATAAGTTGTTTCAGATCTAATTTAAAAATTAAATTAAATTAAAATTTTAAATTCCTTTGTTTGGTTTGATAGACTTTCCTGCCTCTGGCACAGAGGGAGGGGCTATAAGCCAAATTGTCATTACATATCTGTCTTTAAAGGACCTAAAATTAGATGCCATGAAAATGGCTCTGGGAATTCCCAAAGTCCTAGTTACAGTAAGAATCAGACCTTGTGTCTCTGTCCTTGAAGAGCAATGCATCCTAACAAACTTTGCAACCTTCTAATAAACATTTTTCATCTCATGCAAGAAGACAGGTGTGTGATTCCCTCAAAGAAAAATTGGCCCCAAAGCCAATCCCAGTAGGCATCAAGGTAAGCAAAGAAATGTAAACTTTCCATTTTAGCCATCTGCAGTTGACAACAGATTTCAAATTCAGCTCCTTCAAACATTCTCATGAAGAAATGAACCCTTAGGTTGTTGTGGCTTTACTGTAATCCATGTAAAATAACACCTTTTTCTTGTGCATTTTTTTTAACACAATAATTTTTTTTTTTTTTTTTCCTTGCTAGGCTGGATTGTGGATGCTGCAAGGCTGCCGTGTCAGGATGCTGCAAAAGAGGTTTTTGAATCTTCTTCCTGTAAAGTTGGTGGAGTTTCTCTCTATGCAGGGGTTACAACCTTTTTGGTCAGGAAACTGTTTTCCTTGCTCTGTGGTTTTCTTGTTGCTGTTACTTTTGAAGGGGTCAACACTCTTAGTTCCAGGAGACTGAAATTAAATGTGAACAGGGACTGGAGGAAGGAAGCAGGGAGAATCCCCTACAAGAT
The DNA here is from genome assembly GCA_025584955.1 of Alethe diademata. Taxonomy (NCBI): domain Eukaryota; kingdom Metazoa; phylum Chordata; class Aves; order Passeriformes; family Muscicapidae; genus Alethe; species Alethe diademata. The sequence goes on along the minus strand of JANRMJ010122797.1, from coordinate 6,916 downwards.
TCCAATGCCTCTTGTTTCTGGGAAAACTAAATAAACCAAGATTGCACTGCCAGTGGCTGAATAGCAGTGATTTATGAGCTGTTCCTCAAAAGCCCCAGACAAGCACTGAGTCCTGTGGGAAGCTGGAGATTGACACAGGACACCTCCAGAAGAGCCTGCTGTTGGGACTTCCTTTTAAGCCTTTTTTTCAAGTGGAGAATCCAGACCTAGCAAATGCATAAGGTCAGCCCTTAAAAGAGCAAAGAGCTCTCTTGAAGAAAAAGAAGTGGCTGAAGTCTGTCCATTTGTCTGCCTGTCTTCTTGGCCTTGGATTACTGTGCTTTTCAAAGCTGTGCTTTCACAACTCAGATTGAAAGGTAGATGTTTCATATAGCTCTACAAGCAGTAATCTTCCTCTTCATGCAAAATATCTGCTACCTAAGGGATGGGCACAAACCAGAGGTGTTTCTCATTCACCTACAAAGCATCTGGCTTTAGCATCTGTACAGTCAGTTGTGAACACGTGAGTCCTTTGCCTGCTCTAATGGAGTTAGTGACTTATTTTCAGTGGCTGTAGAGAATTTCACTGAAATAGCACAGTTTGTAGTCTATTGTGTGTGACTTAGGAGACACAAGAGCCAGACAATTCTGCAATTGTAATATAATTGTACACGGCGCTCCCAGAAAATGCTCTGAAGTCTTCTCCCATTGCACTGTTGTGATAAAAACCTCTGCTGCTTTTCAAGCTCCACAGGTCCCTGCTGTGCTGTGCTGAAAGTGATAGAAAACCCAATCAGCTCTGAAAAGTGAAGGGCAGAGAGGGGTGCTCTGGCCTGGAATTCCCTCCCTTTGGCAGCAGCAAAGGTCAGCCATGCAGCCAAATTTCCGTGACCACGTGTGGATCCAGCTTGTGTGTGCTGCCAGCTCTCTGCACAGGAGAGTGGGAGAGGGGGTAGGAAGAATTGTTTCTAGAAAGGGAGAGCCTGAGAGGAAGAGTGGAGTTAAATGTGACAGCTGGGATTTTCAGAAGATAGTTTGAGGGATGCTGGGCATCCAACTTCCCTAGAACTCTTTGTCAGGAACACCCTCTGTATCTTCCTGAGTGGCTTTTAGCCTGTCTGGCACTTTTCAGTGTCAGTGTGTGAGGGAAAAGAGGTAGGAGGCATTGATTTGGCAGCTCTGGGACTGCAGTACATCCTTGTGGCTGCTGGCTGAGGGTCTGGCTCTCTGAGGAGCTTCCTGACTACCTGTGGCTCCCACAGGCTTGTAGGACTGGGCTTAGACAAACCCTGGGCTGCCAGAGGGAGGCTGCTTCTGGTGCAGCTCTTCTGAGTAGTCCTGGATGTGAGGCTGCAGTCCTTGGGATGCAAAATGCACTCCACAATCCCAAGGGACCTGCTCTGTCTCTCAGTGCAGGCCAGCTGTGGGAATCCTCTGAGCCCTTTATCCTGATCTGTGTGTCAAGGCTGACCATGACTGACCAGAGCTGCCATGGACCCTTCCTGCAAGGGCAAAAAGTCAGTGTAGGTGCAGGCTACCTTTGGAAAAGTTTGAATATCCTGGGGAAATCCATGGGGCAGAAACCTTGGGCCATGCTGTGTGCCCACCCCATCAGCAGGGATGATATTGGCAGGGGTGCTTTGCTTTTGGTGTGAAACCTTGCTCTGATGCATCATTCCAAGGAAAACAGCTGGAATTTGCAGGCCAGATCATGTGGTGAGATCAGGAATTCCATCTCCCTTACTGGAGCTGATTTATTTAGGTCAGGTCCAGAATTTCTGAGAAATTGTTGATGGTGGGGGCTTCTTTTGTTTGTTTGTTTCGCTGAAAACGTGAAGCCTTTCAAATAAAGAATGTGAGATATAGGGAATTTTTAGCTGGAGTATGTGCTCCAGGATGTTTGCTGCATCCAGGCTTTGAGACCACAAATTCTCTGCAGACAATCCCACAGACAGTGGGAGATGAGGTTACTGGGCTTGGGAGTGCACCAGGGAGATGGGACTCAAGTGAGCTTGGGACAGCAATCATTGTCATTAGTGCTGGTGCCATAAAATGTGCTTGACTCAAATCCAGCGTTGCACAGGCGAGAACCTGGTGAAACCTTGTAACTCGATAGTTGTGGTTGTTCCTACCAGTGTGATCCACTGTTGAATAGGCTAGACATGAATAAAATCAGTATTTTTTAAAGTGTTGTGTGGGGGTTTTTTATGTCAAAATGGCTGGTTGCCCTCATGGACTTTTCTATGTTCATATAAAATGTCTGATGTGGAGGTAATACAGCTTTTTTTAGGACAGCCCATGTCCCCTTGCAGAATTTCACCTTCCTCAGAGGTGGATGCTGCAGTGCTGCACTGCGCTCCTGCCACAGGGAAAGCTGTGAAGATAATTTGGCATGGTCCTGGTCCTGCAGGGGTGCTCCCTCTGTGCTGTGCCAGCTCTGCCTGCCATCAGGCTGAAGTGATCTCCTGGCTGGAGATCAGTGTAGTGCTGGTGAGGGATGTGTCTGACTCCACTCCAGCCCTTGCTCAAGGAAAGGTGTTTGTGAAGGTGCTTTTCCCTCTCTCAGATTCTGTGTCTGGTTGGACACCAAGACGAAATGGAGCCAATTTGGGGGCTCCCCAGGGTGTTGCCTCCTCCATGAGAGCTGTCCTGCTCCATCGTGGGCACTGCATGTGGGAATGCTCAATCTCTAAGTTAATCCTCACTCAGCTTCTGCCTGCTTCTGGACTCAGCAAAGTTAAGCCCATGAACATGGCATTTATCCATGTGTCTGCCTCATGGCCACGCTGGAAGAGGGCAAGGAGACAACAGTCAAGGAAAAAGCCTTGTTTTCCCCCTGGGTGCAGGAATCTGTGTCTTGCTGAAGGGCAGTGGTTCCCACACAGATTTGTTTTGTTGTTTCTTCTCCCCTGCCACTGTGGCAGCGTTGTCACTGGTGAGTACATGTGCTTGTCTGCTCCCTGCCACTCACCCAAAGCCCTCACTGTCTCAGTCCCTGAGCCCTGGACACATTTGCACCTTTGAGTTAATCCACATCTTTTGCTTGTTTTACAAAATCTTTTGTTCTCTCAGCTGCCACGTTTCAAACCATACTTGCTTACTTTACTTCATCTCTTTCCCTTCTTCATCCAGCCCAGATGGCTCTTGGCTCCCCTCCTGGAGGGAGGTTGCTGTCCCAAACCACACTGCATTAAAGTGAGTGGCACAAATTCCATAGGGGAGCTGTGTTTTGGATCCCATCATTACAGACCCCATCACTGCAAGCCTGCAGCAGCATGTGTAGAATTGAGATTGCTCACAACTGCCAAAACTTTTGACAGGTGGATGTATAATGTCCAGGCAATACCACATAAATCATCTTTTCACCCCCAAAATATTAATTAATTGGGTTACTGTGATGCAAGCCCCTTTATCTTCCTATCACCACCACCTCTCTCCCTTTTGCATTTACCAAGTAAAACTCAAATTGCTTCTATTAAAAAAAAATCCTATGAAAATGTCTTTTTTTATCTATCAGGTAGCAAAGATCTGAAGGGAGGAGTGGTCATCCCACCTGCCTCAGGCTGCTGCAGGTGGTCACTCATCAGAACTGTGAATGGGTGATGGAGATAAAGGCATTTCTGGTCAGGCTGCAAGCATGACCTCCATTCTTGTAAATACTCAATTCATGGCTTCCTTCTGAAATCTGGGATTTAGGGAGCCCCAGCAAAAGGTGAGGCCACTCCAGGGCTGTGTCTGTGAGCCCCAGGAATCTGTCCTCCTACATTTTCTCAGTCCCTTGCACGGTGCTAAATTCTGTGACACCCTCTTCAGTCTGACTTACTGCAGATAAGAGAGTTTTTTTCATCAATCAGGCTTAGGGTAAGTTTGGGAGAAGGTCTTTAGAGGATGAATTATGAAGGTATAAGCTGTGCAAGGCTGAACAATTAAGCTGCATTTGCCATAAGAGCCACAGAGTATTAAACTGCATTTATGGCAATACAGGTATAAAAGAAATGTCAGGAAGAAGGAGCAGCAAGGAGGAGTATAAATGTATTAATTTTGAGTGCAGCATTTGTATTTGCTGTCGTAATTGGTCTGTTAAAATGATTTTCCTAGAAGTGAATTAGCAATCCCAGTAGAGAATACAATTTGGAGAGTCATTGAATTAGAAGAAATGAAATCAGAGTAGCATCTCTTCTATTAAATAACTGTGGCAGAAACTGTATTGCAGACAGATTGAATGCTGACAGTTCATCAGAACTGAGTGATATTCACTCATGACTTTCAAGGGAAATAGTGGAATTACTTAAGGCACTTCATGCACTTAATCCTCCATTGTTGCCTGAAGTCTGCAGAGTAACAAAGGTGGTGACTTTCTTTAAAATAGTTTCCATAGGTGTAGCTAAGGTACTGCAGTCTGGTAAATTTAACTTCTGTAGGAGAACAATTAATTGTATAGCAAGGAATTGAATCAATGAATGCCTGATAAATACAAAAAATGTCCTTCATGTAAGTCAGCATAATTTCTGTTATGGAATGTTTTGCTTTAGGACCCTGGTTTCTTTGGAGGGATAAACAAGCACAGTGATAATAGTGGTCTCTTTGGTTAGGTCAGAAGGTTTTAGAGGGAAATGTCCAGTCATGGGATTAAAAGAGAAGATGCTGGCATGGTTAAAAATGGGAAACAGTGAGCTTCTGCTTGTGGTCATTCTTCAGACTTTAATATTTGTGCAGAAGATTGGCAGAAACAGGAAACTTATGTCTAGACCCAAATCAGTTCAGCTTCTACAGTAAATGGCATAAATTGGTGTTATATAGTTTTGACCCTTTCGAGAGATCTAGAACTGACCTTTCCCAAGCTCTGATGGAGTAAAATAACTGTTTCCCAGTCTTTTATTTGCAGATACTCTAAATATTGTTGCTAGGGATGAGAATAGCAGTACAGTAAATACCAGCTTGCTGACAAGCAATTATTTTTTCTTAGTGACCTTTTTGGACTCCTTAAAATGTGTCCACAGACCCTTAAAGAGTCTTGAACCATAGCTTGATGGACATTGGCTACACTGTGTAGAGTTCATCCCTAATTTTCAAATTTATTGCAGGCAGCAGACACCCACTCCTGGAAAAGGAACAAGTAGTCACAAGAGTGAGACACTCATTAATTAAGGAAGAGGTGAAAACCCTGTCTTTGTGACCTGGCCAAATTTCTGTGAAGTGTCGAGGTTCTTGGTGACACCATCAGATCTGCACACCACACTCTCTTTGCCAGGGGGGAAATGATATTCCATGTCCCAGACCGATCCAAGCCAGTGTGGTTGCTGTGTTTGCCTTTAAGTGGAGCAGACAAACTGCCTGGGTATCGATTTTGTGCCCATTAACAGCTCCCCACAGCCCAGGCCATTTCCTGAGCAGTGATTTGCATAGCCATAGGGGAACTATTTCCTTGTTTATTATTGGGAAAATTCACCCTTTCCAGTATGTTCTGATACTGTGTTTCAGGAAGTCACTTCCTATCCTAAACTTGTTATATAGGGATGTGTACTTGTAGCTTCTTCCAAAATGCTGTTTGCCTCCTGCAGCTGCTCACTTTGTGTCTTGTGGTTGCTCTGCACACCCAATACAGTCCTGACTTGCCTTTATATGTCCATGTAGGAATCAAACCTGAAGAAAGCTCCCAGGGCTTTTCCTCCATACCACCCCTTGCACCCCTGAGCAAGCTGCAGTCACAGACTGGAGGCAGCACCAGGTGTCAGAGGTACAAATACAAATACACTGTGCTGCAAAGTGAGTCTCAGTGTTCCCTTTGCCCTGTGCATCCCCAGGAGTGGGGATGGCCATTCCAGCATCTGCTGACCTGCTCCTCCTCTGAGTAGCCCTGAAGCCAGAGGCCTGGAGGAGTTTGCAAGGACAGCTTGCCTTACATCTGCTGCCCAGTGTTGTTGTTGGGACTTCAGAGGAGACCATGGAATTTCCTGGGAAAGGGGCTGCAGTGAGGTGAGCGGCACAGGTGGAGTGGAACCCTCCCCAGACCTGTGCAGGCAGTGCCCTTCACCCATACCACTGATTTGACCTGTGCTTGGAGAAAAGATTGACACCGTTCTCAGGCATGCCAGAGATTTCTGATGAAGTTTTTAGTAAACCTGACATTCCAAATTCCCCTCTGCTGTAGAGTCCGAATTTTGGGGTCTGGTCTTTGCTGTGAAGTGAGCTGAGACAGCCCCAAATCCCTTTGTCCCTCCATCCCACTCTGGCACCCTGCAAGGGAGCAGGATCCCCTCCTCATCACCTATTTGTAGTGCTTCCTTTTCCCCTCATGAACAGCCTTTACATTGATTACACCCCTTGAGCTTTCTCCCTCCTAGCTGGCCCCTGCCTGTTCCCAGCTCGGACCTTCCCACGGCACACCTGTATCCCGTTCCCTCCGCCCTGGCTGGGCTGGGATGAGCACAGCGCTCCAGCAGAGGGCGCGGGATCCATTCAGGAATCAGGAATCAATTGGAAAAGGCTGTTCCAATTACTGATTTTTTTTTTTTTTTTTTTTTTTTTTTCCCTCTGCAGTGCTGTGTCAGGTGTGTGAATACTTGCCCCTACAGACTCTGCCTCTAGGACAGTCTCTAGATTTTCAAGTTGTGGGGTGTTTGCCTGCCGAGGTTATTCCATTAGGGTACCTTAGAATCACAGAATCATTGAATAACAGAATCATTCACATTGGAAAAGACCCTTGGGATCACCAAGTCCAATCTGTGACCAAATACCACTGTGTCATCCATCCCAGAGCACCCAGTGCCACATCCAGTCATTCCTTGGACACCTCCAAGGATGGGGACTCGAGACCTCCCTAAGCAGCCCATTCCAGTGCCTGAGCACCCTTTCCATGACAAAATTCCTCCGGATGTCCAACCTGACCCTCCCCTGGCACAGCTTGAGGCTGTTTGCTCTCATCCTGTCCCTGTTC
>JANRMJ010122021.1:0-12607 GCA_025584955.1 Alethe diademata | reverse complement strand
GATGGTATGTGCCATGGAGATAAGGAATCACTACCCCACCCGGTTTTAACAGATGATGATAGAATACACATTTCTGGCCACATCAACCCAACACATCAAACTACCAAAAAACAAACAAAAGAAACAACAAGCAAACAACAAAAAATCCGAACAAAAAACACACTAAAAAAAAAGGAACAGAAAATTCACATAGAAAATGAGATGTGAAATAACCCAATATCTAAAATACAAAAAAAATTTTATTTGCTTCTCATTTCCATTTTCTTCACTTTTAATTCCTCAGAACAAAATTACATTTGAGCATGTTTACTTTCATGTCTGTACAATTTTGGGGGTTTTTCTGCATTGTCTGCTGTTTCAGTAAAATTTCTAAAAACTATTTCAACTAGGAATATTAATCCAGGCATTTGATTTGTGGTACTGTTTATAAAAAGCCCAAGACCACCACCACTAACAAGTGCATACTGATTTCCATGTAAGTCAGATGTTTTTGCAACACCCATCTGAGTTGTATCCTTGAGGAATGGTTCTCATCCAGAGCAGAATTTACTGAAACAAATTTTTCATGTGCACTACCAAAGTTTTTATAAGAAAATATCTTTTCAGCGGGGAACTATTTAGCTGCTGCCAACTCCGAATGCTAACATGCAGGAACTTTTGGAGTCACCTGGTAACATGGTCCTTCTCACCTTCAGTTTTTTTCCCAGAAACTATTGCGTTTGAGTTTATTTAATTTTAAATCATATTTCGAAATAATCTCATATCCATTACTCACTTTTCACACAATGATCACTTGTGTTTTAAAATCATAATGCATCTGTCCATGGTCTGGAATTTGACTGTCAGAAAGTGACCTCTTGGTACAATGAAAGTAAAGAAAATGGAAAAGAAAGACTTTGGGTTAGTTCCGCATCCTAGGGAAAAATTTCTGGCCTCATTGAGCACAGTGCTCCTAAACTCAGAAGCCTTTAAGATATCTAAGACCTAAATCAAAGTCACAGAATATGTAACAGAAGGGAAGGGAAAGGAGGGAAGTGAAGAAGAATGAGCAGGAATAGAAAGGCAGGAAGAAGGTAAGAGAAGTTGTGCTATAGGTGAAATTAAGAAAGCAGAAAGTGGCTCAAAGCCTGTCTGTAATTTAGATCTAAGTGTCTGTATCCAGAGAAGGGATCTTGGTCTGCAGGACCTCAAAGCACAGCCTGAAATCAGAATGCAGCGAAGTTCTTTGGTAGTTACTGCCAGGGTGTTTGCAGGGAAAAGAGGAAAAGGTAGCTTTAGAGCAAAAACCAAGAAATTATCTGCCCTTAGGACATGAGGGCAAAGTCAGGAAACTGCATGACTCATCATCTCAAGTATGAGTGGAGGAGGGATCAGTGCTGGGCATTTTCAGCCAGCGACTCTCAGGAGCCCAGGGCTGGAGGCTGCACCTTGAGTCACTTCACTGAGGCCAAAGAAAGTTGCTGCTCTTCCTAAATGGAGCAGAATAAGAGAAAGGGACCAATTACTTTAAGCAGCAAGAGAGAAGTGTAGCTTTTAAAATCAAATCTGAAAGAATTAGGCCCTTTGAATACTATTTTTCTAACTGTGCTACAGCAATTTCCCAGCCTCATGGCTTGGAAACGGATTTGAATACTGTTGGGTATTTCAGGCTCAATACACTTGAAATAAATGTACTTTATTTTTGCATCATGCTGAAACAAATCTGCTCCTACAACATCCTTCAACAGAGCAACATTTCTGGACAGAAAACTTTTCCATTATAAGTGTAAGCTTTCTTAAATATTTTCCTGTGCAACCATTCCTCTTTCAGTGTAAGAACTGTTGTTCTGAATGAGGCTGACAAGGCTCTTGTTGAGTTTAACAAATGTTTTCCTAGACTACAACAAGTTCTCTTTTTGATATTTGCATAATCCTTACTTTGCTTCTACCCATTTGCTAAATAGAGCCAAGCCATAGTCCTTTTCAGGCATATTTTAGAAACACAGATCTATGTTAAAAACCAGCTAGCATACTAGCTGGAGACTAGAAAGTTGTATCACGTATTACAATAAAGGAATGCAAAAAATAGTATTTGGTAATGTAAATCTTCATCTTGAGCCCTTGTATTCAATATCAAGAGAAAAACAAAAGTCTAAGACACTGATTCTACAATTTATTCCATATAGAAGAGTTCAGAGGTCTCAATAAAGCTGTGTGAGACTGCCCATATGTAGTAGGTTACAGCAGGATTTGACTTATTATTCCCAAATAAATGAAATAAAATGCAGATTTCCTTCTATTTTTATCTTTTTTTTTCTGAAAATATAATAAACCCAAGCTCTATAATTGCTCATCTTAAAGCAAAACCAAGCCAATCTTCCCTAGATTGCTTCCACTCTTCCACTGCTTTTTCCTCTAATAATTTAGATGTGACAAAGAGACCAATATACTCTTCACTTCAAACTGTTACTTAACAAATGCACATCAGCAAAAATGTATTTCTCTTTCCTCTTATTTACACATATCATATTTTTTCTACATACTAAAAATCCTTTACATTTACAACAAAACAAGTTACATCAGCTGCTGATGAGAGTTGATCAGAGAAGTCAGATACCAGGATAGTTGCTTTTCCAGTTCTACTGCTGAGATAAAGGATAAAAGATGTTGATGTTTGATATTATCTGAATTTCAAAACCACACTCCTAGCAGCATAATTCATGTCAGATGGTGCTGCCAGACTACTAGCAACATGTGAAAAATATAAAATCAATTCTTCCTGGGGTACTTTTGAATACGATAAATGAGAACTCCTTTTCCGGTATTAATTGCTAATTGGAATTATTTTTTATACAGAAAGTCCATGCAATCCATAAAAAGCTTAAGAGATTCGCCTGGTCCTGCCCTCCCCTATAATTGATGAGATATCTGTAATATCAGAGAAAATCAGAATATCTGGAATATTTGTTTCTTTACAATATCTGGCCAACACTTTCACAGCTGCCATTTCTTTAAAATTCAGGGATTGTTTCACAGACAAGAGAAGTTTTTGGGAGGAAAAAGCCCCTTTCTTCATGAAGACATAAAGCAACTCAAAGAAGCCCCTCATGATTATGAAGCAAGAGGTTGCTCCTTGCTCCTCTGATTGCAATGAAACATACCTGCATATATTTGTTATGCAACTGTTTGATTAGTCCTTCAAAAAGGAAAAAAAGAACCTTAAGAGTGCAAAACAGCAGCCAGCTGCACTTACAGTAGCCTGCTGAAGCTCCTACTAATGCATTTGGGGTTTGTAAAAACACAAAGCCAGTGTGGCCAATACCAATATCCTTATAGGAACTTCTGCAATATTTATCTTCTTTTTCCTCATGACCTTCAGTGGCATTTGCATGAAAATTATTAGGCAACCCATTTCTTTAAAATAAAATCAAATTGAAGAGGCACAGATTTCCAGTCTTCATAACACTGGGAAAAAACCTTGAAAATTCTATACAAACATAATGTGAAGGCTCAGTGAATTTCTAAAGATCTCAGGTTACATTGAAAAATTAAGATTTCATTCTGTTTATCACTAAGACCATTTTTCTTAACTCTAAAAATTTCTACTTACTTCTGTGTAGCTAAAGAAAAATGGTGCTAGCAATATTAATGCTATTAACCAGGAATTTTTTTTTTCTTGCAGTGAACTACATTAATTTAAAGCATTGGAGATGGAAGATATTGCAACAACCCACTTAGATTTCTGATTTGTTTTATTGGGTTTTTTAATAATTTCATTCAGAATGAAGTACATACCCTTAAAAAAAAAAATCCTGAGAAGAATGGTGATCTGTGTAGACAGAAGACAAAAAACCTGGAATTTTGCTGAAGGAGACTGAAAGGAGGTGAGATGTTTTGACCCAAACCTCTACAACTGAGTTCAGGCTTTTGGAATCTAAAAGGCAACTTGCAGGTGAAAGGACCAAGTGTGTTTTCTCTGCTAGTTAATCAAATACAGATTCTGTCAAAATTATATAGCCATAAAGCAGGTTCTACACACATATGTACTTTCTGAATCAGCCTACAATTTAATGAGCCAGTAATTAGAAGCCAAACTGAATGATCTTTCATCTCCTGCTATTAGTACTATTTGCTTCCTTTTAGCAATGTTATTCATTATCTTCTTCTGAATATCAAGTGGGTTTTTTTATTTTTTAATTCTCTCAGATAAATTACACGTGTCTAATCCACTTAGATAATTCAGAGCTAAGATTTTTCCAGTGTTGACCTTTGCAAAGGTCTCTATGCCATCTGCGTTTATATTTAATTAGCGTTTTTTTCCTTCTTGCAGCAATCTCTCAAAGAATGAAATAAATTACTATAATTATCACTATCTGTTTGCCCTTATTTGATCTCCTGACCACAGAATCATATTCTGGTGATTACACAGTATTTACACTGTGGATCAGACATTAGACATCATAGTTGCTATGTCTATTAATCTTGATTTAAAAAATAAAAGATAGATTTTCCTTCTCTCCCCAGGTAAACTCTTCATCCATAGCAGAAAAAAAAAACATTTTGTGATCATTTATTCTCTTTTCCTTGTTCTTATAGTACTTTCCTCACATCTTTTTGTTAATCAAAACTATTTGGAAGTGTTCAGATATTATTCTAATCAGGTCCACTGCTGGTGACACATCATTTCTGATAGCTAAATGTGATCTAAAGTAATACAAACACAGACTTAATATTAGAAATTAGATTGGGCAGCAGCTGACTGACAAAATGGAAATTTGCTCCTGGGAGGTATGTCCTCCTTTAAGGCAATTTTCTGCACAGATGTCTAAGCATAATATATTCATTCTAAACAAAAAACCTTGGGTCTAAATTCCTCTCACTAGTTAATAAAATTATTTCATGTATGCCATGCAATGTTTTTTTTTGTTTTTTTGGTTTGTTGGTTTGTTTTTGTTTTTGTTTTTCTTTGTTTTGTTTTGTTTTGTTTTGTTTTTGTTTGTTTGTTTGTTTGGTTTGGTTTTTTTTGTGTGTGTTTGGTTTTGTTGTTAGTTTTTTGATTGGTTGGTTTTTGGGAGTTTTTGGGTTGTTTTTTGTTTGTGGTTTCTTTTTTTTGTTGTTGTTGTTCTGTCAAGATACATTCATTTCAGGACAAATTTGTCCATGCCTGGATTTCCAAGGCATCCCTTCAGCATGAGATAATTTATCCAGTATATTACTGGATAATAGTGTAAAACTGGAGTAGAGTTGTCTGCCATAATAGAAATCATTCCTTTGTAATAGGAATAAAGTGAACAGAATGGAGAAAGGACCACAAGAAGGAGTTTATGCATCTACAGCCCTTGGGCAGACTGTGCTCACTTCCAGGCAGGTGCCATCAGGAGCACCTCAGCTAGAGTTTGTGCAGGATGGTGCCTCTCTCCCATATTGTCCAAGCTACCAATGAAAACTGGATCTCATTTCATCCATTTTTTAACAGAAATCTCTGCATTAAGCCTGATTATTTGTTCATTGTTCAGTAACAAGATGAATAATTTAACCTTTTTAGAAAAAAAAAAAAAAGATTCCTTTATTTTTAAAAAGTGTTTAATTTGCTTCCTAATTTTTTCAGATCATGCATACTGAATTAATATTGCTCTAATTTACCAAGCATATGAACTCCTACCTCCTAAAACAAGATTTCAAAACTTTATATCAAATATTACCATCCCATAAACTGGGATTCTCCGTCTTTTAATTTCTAGTGGATGTCTTTGGTCTCCATGGAAACTGACCCAAGGAGGTTTGAAATGTTACATATTATTTAATATATCTTATCTTCACATAAATGTTGCCAGAAGATCTGTCATATCTGCTCAAGTGTAAAGTAGCAATAGAGTTAAGCAAAGGAATACATTACATTGAACCTCATTGTAGCCCATCACTGTTAACATTACTGGCCTTGAAAGATTTTCAACGAGGCTCCTGAGAACAATCTTGAAAAATCAATAATCTCATCAGAAAATGCATCAATTATTATAGTCAACAAGCTCATAATAAATTATCATATTTTATAATCATGCCATTGAAGTTTGGATAAACTTTAAACAATTAATGCTTCATTTGTCAGTCAAATTTAAAAAGTTTACTGGGATTAATGAGGCTATCTTTTCATTTCTAACACAAGTTATACACTTAAAATCTATAAAGATACTTTGCTGATCAAGGAAATAAAAGTACATGACAGTTAGCTGATACTCTTATTCCTTCAGTTTTCACAAAATAGAGCATTTCATAACCAAATTGCTAGTCATAAGTTTGTTTAAAGGAAAAACAACATTATATAACTAATTAAAAATAACGCTAAAGATCATAATTTAAACTGTTGAATTGAAATTGTTCAAAATATTTCACCAATTTTTTTTAGTAGTTTTAAACTACTAGTGAAAACTTTGTAATTAGAGTGGCAATTGTTACACAATCGTTGAATTCTTTGACAAAAGACAAGCATTTTATCATAAGAATTAGATAGGTGAATACATGCAATGAATTGTTTATGGATGATTGCGCCTTTTGGACAGCTCCCAGTTCCTGTCCTTTGTGGGAGGTGACCCTGTACATGTGTGCAGCACGTCCAGGGACTTGTGAGAGCATCCGTGACCCCTGGCCAGTGACTGACCTGCCATGTCAGCTCCTCTCCAAACCTCCCTGGCTCTCTGTCAGCACTGAAGTTTAAAAATGTGAAAATAAGGGTACTGTCATTGAAGAACCCACTCCTTTCCTCAGCTGCACTATACTCGGGTCAAGCAAATTGTCAGGGAAAAAAGGCCCACTGTGCTGTCAATGGGAAACTTTAAAGGAGGGCCTGTCAAACCCTTTAATGAAAGGCTGAGGAAACACAAAACATCTTGCTTTCACTGTAGCACAAAGTATGGCACAAATTGATCTTCTTTTCATGGAAATGAGAAATTCAAAGTGTTTTAGCACAAAGTATGGCACAAATTGATCTTCTTTTCATGGAAATGAGAAATTCAAAGTGTTTTACCTGTCTCATTGTTAAATATTGACACAAAAAAAAAATATTTAAAATGGCACAAACTTGTTTGAAGATCGCCTTTAAGAATATTTCTTTCCAAAGAACCAGAAATGATATAAACATATTATAACTGAAATTGGTAATTTAGTGGTGAGAGAGAAATGAAAGAATATCCCAAACAAAAGAAGAGTGGTTTAAAGAAATGCATAGTCAGGAAAGTGCCTACACACTGCAGTGCTCACAATCTCAATTGCAACTAGCACTGAAAACAATAGCAGAAGAGACATAGTGCTCTAAGCTCTAGATGTTCATGGAAGATCCTTGGCAGTTAATTGTGTTGCTGCATCCTCTTTTCTCTCTTCCTGCTACATAAGTCTTCTCCTTAGCAATAAAACTCTGCCTGCAACCTCATCCAAAATGACAGCTTGCCTGCAGTATCTCATCATCTGTCACTTTCTAGTCTTAACTTGAAAACAGAGGTGTTGGTTTCTGTCCAGATGTCTGTATAGTGCACATGACATATTAGCCCCTTTCTCCTCTAGCTGGGAAGTCCTGCTGCTGGAAAGGTTGTGGCCCAGAGCATCTTATTAAGGACACTGGCCTCCCATGCCTTTAGACCAGGGTAGGGAGTGTAATCCTTGAGCTTGCAGGGCGAGAGGACAGTGAGGCAGGAGAGCACTCCTGACAGGGAACTGCCATGCAGGCAAAGAACCTCCTTGGTACTTTGAAAAAGTCCCCGTCTTTGGGGAGAGAGACTCATTAGAGGTAGTTTTCTTTGGGGCATAGAGACTGCAGATATTTCTCATGTTATGATTTAACACTTAGAAAGCATTTCTTTCCCTCCTTTACTGGCTATCCCTAGTGCTGCAGTGAGAACAGACAAGATAATATTCACCTTAATTATAGCAAGAACTACAATAACAGCAGCAGCACCCACTAAGGAGTCAATATACCTGTTAGATTGATTCTTTGCTTTCTACTCTGCTTAAAATATTAGCAGTAGAAGTTCAGCATAGAAGACTTCTCTGGGATTAATGACTGACTGGGTTATTGGCAGTTATTGCTTAATAATGATGCTTAACATTCATGTAGTTCCTTTCTTTAAAGGATCTTAAATATTAAGTATCAGTTTTCATTCAGTGCATTTATATTCCAAGTATCCCAAAGTGGCTGTAGAAAGCTGTGGGCAAGGGCAATACCTATTATGTGCTTAGCAATAGTGCAGAGGTTTGAAAATGAGTTTAGTAGCACTGATGAGAGATGTACTCTTTGTACAAGTACTACTGCAATGGATTAAAAACCCACATATTTATTTTACCAGCCCACTCAGAAGGGAGGATAAAGTAAACATCAGTCCAAGCATAGCAGACTTCTGAAGATTAATTCTCAGTATTTCACTGTCTTTGCAAACACCCCCATATAAAATTTTGATTGTCTTAAACAAGCTATTGCAGGGACAACCAGATCCTCACCAACCAGATTGCAGTCATCTTTTTTGGCTGAGTGGTAGGTATCCCCAACCTCAGACTCATAATAAAGGGTTTGGCAAGAATAGTGAGAAATCATCTATTCACATCTTTGTACATCATTTGTAGCAATAAATGTTTTATCATTATCAGCAAAGAACAAATATTATTATTCCA
The DNA here is from genome assembly GCA_025584955.1 of Alethe diademata. Taxonomy (NCBI): domain Eukaryota; kingdom Metazoa; phylum Chordata; class Aves; order Passeriformes; family Muscicapidae; genus Alethe; species Alethe diademata. Next base: position 3,973 of record JANRMJ010122021.1, on the reverse strand, counting down.
CATTTTACATCATCTTTGGAATTAGTTAATATAACGAAGATGATATGTCCCAGAAAGATGAGTTCACAGTTAAACCTCATTGTGCAGGTCACAACTGTGAAATGAGGGAACTCAGTATTAGAAAACAATCATTTAGATGAAAAGACTGGTTTTGATCATGGCCTAGGTCAAGTTTTTACTTAGTCTTTATATTTCACTATAGATTATATCACGTTTGCATTCTTCTCATGAAGGCCCCGCATACAACAAATGGTTAATGCAGGTACATTGTCAACTTACATCACTCAAGTTTTCTAAAAATACTAGTGTGGCATTTAATCTTGGGTTCTGTTTGACATAAAAAACTTTGAATCTGAAAATGCAGAAAAATTTATGGGGGCTTCAGTGAGCACTTTAGCACAGCCCAAGTTATCCATTTTCTTTCAACACTTCAGGCTAAGAATACATTTAGAGTTGCATTATTGCTTTGAAAAGAGATTTGAATCTTCAGATCTCTCCAATATTAGGTTAGGAAAGTGACCAGAGAAGAAAATCCCTTCTGCATGAAAAACAATGTTGGTAAGAATGAATATTCTTGAAAGAAAGCTTTAATGATCTGATTTTTAGGAGTGGGCTTCAGAATGCTTGTCCTTCTCAGCAGGAAGTCTGTATGAACTAAAACACCATGAAGCTGTACCAGGGAGATTTATGCTGGGTATTAGGAAAAGGTTTTTCACCCAGAGCATGGTTGGGAACTGGAACATGACAAGAGTTCAAGGAGCCTTTGGAGAATGCTCAGGCACAGGGTGGGGTTGTGGGGGTTTTCCAGAACAGGGCCAGGAACTGGACCTTAATGGTCCTTGTGGGTCCCTTCCAGCTCAGGATACTCTGTGATTCTATAGACAAAATAAAATAGGTTTTGCTGGTCAAAAGGCAGACCACTTCCATAGATACACACAGTACAAAAACTGCAGTAGCTGAGTAAAGATGGGTTGCTCTGGGCTTTATAAGAGAAGCATAAAATCACTGAGAAGTTGATATTTTCTTACCAGGCTTGGCCTAGCCATACAGAGAGCTACAACAGCAGCTTGGGCTCTCTGCAGCTGTTGAAAGGAGATGAGCACTGGTGCTCTCCATCCCACTCTTGGTTCTGTTTCCGTTTACAGATTGGTCAGTGAACAGCTGAGGTTCCTCATTTTTGCACTCTATCACTTTTACGAACACCATACAAATAAAGAAACACAAAAAAGCATTAAATAGCATTCTCTGAATTCTAATGGAAGAAATTTTACAATGTCTTTATTGCAGAATGTTTCAGAAAATGTTTGAAAAGGTAAAAACATTTGCTATTTCAAAGAAATTAAAAAAAAAAATTGTCTTTAAAAGTATACTCTTGAAGGTAATAACTCCTGAGTGCAGCCAGTAAGATAGCTTTTTTATATATATAGGAAGATAACAAAGTTTTAAATAATCAGTTGTAGAAATCTTCTTGAAAGATCTGATTTCAAAATATAATTCTCCTAGCCTAGGCTCTGTAACTCACTATATATCACCATAGATGCCATACTTATTGACTGAGATGGGAGGCTCACAGGGTTTGTTAAAAGTCTATAAAATCTATTTAAGAGTTTTAGCTTTGGCATATGGTAGAAGCAACCTAACATCAGCTAATCTGAAGAATTTCATCTTTGCAAATAAAAAAAAATTCAATGAAGGTCCAGAATTTAGGGGAACTCAAAAATTTTATTAATTTTCTTGGCAACATATCAACACATTTTCAGCATCTGTTTTGTCCCTGAAAGTTTACTCCTTAATATTGTCTGTTCAGTGGCATAATTTGTGTGTGGATCATCTTCAGTTTTGCCAAACATTTCTACCATGAACCTTCCCAAAAGGTTCCCATTAGCAGGAACAGCTGCACTACCTTTGTAGGCAAGGTTAGTAACAGATGCATCACAGTTTCCATTAATTACCAGTACTACACAGAGTAAAAACAGTTTTATATTTTTTGGCCCTGCTTCAACATTTAAAAATAACACACAAGATACTGCTGAATAAATACTCCATTCTAGATATGTTTAGACTATTTTGTTTGTTTCTGGTCTGTGAGTTTTGTTGGTTTTTTTTTTGTTTTGGTTTGGTTTGTTTTGGTTTGGTTTGGTTTTTTTTGTTGTTTTTTTTTGTTGTTGTTGGTTTTTTTTTTGTTGTTGTTGTTTTTTATATATTTATTTATACCAAATATTGACAGAGTTTATCATAGCAGGAGATGCCGTATTTTTTTATTGATTCTAGAATATTTAGGCAGGCATAATGAAATCTAAGCAATCCAGTCTTTAGTCTCAAATCCAAAAGCCCCTTCTGTAAACATTAAAAATGTGCAGGTCTCAAAAGTCTACCAAGGACTTTGTAAACAGACTTCAGATTACAGAAACTGCTTGGGCTCAGCCTATGATATCCTGAGATTTTACTTATTCCAAAGAACAGAATCAGGCTCAGAATCAAGGAATAAGCCGTGTCAGCAAGAAAGTACCTTTCCTTCTCATTGTTATTAACAATCATAAGCTATACCACTGGCTTTTAAACATTGCTATCCAAGACTTTGTTCCCTACTTACCTGTTGGAGAACTGCTACATAGCTTTTGCCCATTCTGTGTTTCCCACTCCTCCTGCCCTCTTCCCCTGAACTTAAGGTCACAGATATAAAATCTGTGTCAGAATAAGGCATTTGAAACAGAAAACCTGTCCTTGCTTCTTAAAACTAGTTGATTGAAAAGGTAATCTGAAGATAGAGGTGATATGCAGTTCATTGTATTTTTTGCTATGAAATTTTTAGAGAATACTTTTAGTTATTACCAACTGACAAATGAAATGTTGTGTATTGCAAAGTGAAGGCTATACCACAAACTAGCATTTATGTCAGAACAGAGATAGAGTATTTTAATTAAATGTATAAGGAGATGTATGATAGCAGAGGAAAACCCATCCAGGCATTTCACCCATGTCTCTTCCGATACTTACATTGTGTAAGGTTAGCAAAAAGTTTGCAGGGCTAGGAATTAACTTTTGGTGTACCAGCACTGTACTACTGAGAGACTTCAGAGGCTCAGAACAAGGCCTTGTCTTTCTTGTGAACGTATGCAAAGAACAAACTCACAGTCACTTTTTGCATGCTCAATAAAACACAGCAAAATGTCACATCGTTCTTCCCCTGGTGGGATGAATTTACTGAGGAAATGTTTGTTTACTTTTTACAAAGAATATGTCAGAAATACAGCCGAGCACCCAGGACCACACCACAGACATTTATATGCAAACATTCTGCAGAGTAAGCTGATGATGTTCTGTTGGGGGTTGGGTTTTTTGTCCCAGTTTAAAGCATTATCATGCTAATGGAGCCTGTTGGGTTACACCCAGGATCTCTTGATGACTCTAGACAAAGCGGTAGGTGGGAGCTGGCTTCTGGAGGGGCGCGACTTGTGCTTCTGGCGAGCTCGGAGGAGGAAGAGCCCCGTCAGCAGCGCAAGCGGTCAGACCAGAGGAGAGCCAGACGCTCTGTGATCAACTGCCTTGCATCTCCCCTGCTCCAGCCTCCTACCTCTGAGGACACAGCTAATCACCTGGATGCAAACGGTGAGCGAGGAGCCTGCTCCCAGCCTGCTCCCACCTGAGACACAGCACAGCCGCTGCCGCCACCACCCCCCCACCTGCTCTCTGCAGCTGTGCAGGCCCTGCCACGTGTTACATCACTGGGAACAGACACAGGCAGAGTGTGCTGGCAGCTAAAGAAATGACTGGAACTGAGTTATCTGTTCTGTTTTGTTGGTAATTTTAATAACTGCTGTTTTTTCTGCCTGTAAGGTTAGATATATTAGTAAAAGAGCTGTTACTCCTCCCTCCTTATCTCTGCCTTAGAGTCCTTGATTCAAACAATTACAATAGTTGGAGGGAGTGGAATTAAATTCTCTATTTCAAAGAGGAGCTTCTGCCTTTATTG
>JANRMJ010121813.1:0-12619 GCA_025584955.1 Alethe diademata | reverse complement strand
CTCCCTCACTGGAGATATCCCAGAGCTGTCTGGACACACTCTGTGCCATGGGCTCAGGGATGGCCCTGCTGGAGCAGATGGACCCACTGTGGTCCCCTCCAGCCTGGCCCATTCTGGGGTTCTGTGGGGCAGGACCTGAGGTGGTCAAGGAAGAGCTCATCTACACCAGTCCAGGGAGCCCTGCCAGGGCACCTCTGCCATCACAGTCACAAAAACGGAAGAGGAAACCCTTGGATTTCTCTCCACCATGTGAAGAGAAACACCAGAAAAAGAAACACAGGTACCAGGTGTTTCTGACCCCCAGGCCACCTGAAGAAATGTCAGGAATGTTTTACTCCTTTCCAGTTTCCCAGCATAGCAGGAACATGGCTGCTTTGCTGCTGAACACCCTTATAGTACCACAGAAATCTGAATTTCCCTAGAATTCTAATAATTTAATACCTCACTGCCATGGAAACAGGTACATCTGTTCCCTCTCTTATTCCCTCCCTGCCTTCCATCCCCACATCAGCTCTGGTGCTCAGGGAAGCAAACAAGCCTGTAAAGTATTTGGGGTTTTGGCACTTGTTTTGTTTTTCCTAGCAGTTGGATGAGCTGAACTTGTTCACAAACAAGACAAATGAATCACCAGGGCTGAAGGCAGGTGAGCAGCAGTGAACTTTTACACCAGCCCAGATATCCCAAATCCTGCTTCACCAACACCAGTAAAACAAAGCTGATTTCACCTGCTTCAAAGCACAGGGTCAGAAACAAGCTGTTGGTACAACCAAAATCCACTCAGCAGTGGCCAAATTCCACTCTCTAACAATGAAGATCTGAAAGAATAAGCCAAGTTATGCCTGGTGGGGATTATTGTGCATGGAAACAGCAGCTCTGCCTTAAAAAAAAACACAACCCTTTAATTAAGTTTTTTTTTTTTTTTTACATCACGGGTAAGACAGAAAATAATTCCAACTGCATTAAGGATTAAATAAAAACAGACTCATATTGAAGGAAGACTTCCAGAACAATGGCTGAGGCAGCAGGAGATCAAAGGATTTGCCACTGGTCACCTGTTGTAACTTTCTCAAAAACATCTCTGAACAGAACATTTATTTATTTGTGAGAAGCCCACCAATGATAAAGCTGTGCAGGCTTTGGGGGGAAAAAAAAAAATAAACACCTAACAATTTTTATTTTTGGCTCAGTGTGCTGGTCACGCTTTCCACAAAATTTGTTTTTTTTCAACCATCAGAAGATGCTGCTGAATGTCCCAGAACAGAGTTAAAGTTATCAATGAGGTTCAAAAAAAGGACAAAACTCAAACGTTTGCTGACTTTGCTGACTAGCACACACCCTTCAGCACTGCAGCTGGCACTTGGCTCCATTTCAAACACTGACAGTGCAAGAGTAGCTCAAAAGAAGCAAAGAAAAGCCAAAATACGGCTTCATAACACACACAAAACAATTAGCAAGAAAACTTCCTCTGCATAGTAGGATCTGATTGCCTGTTCCCCAGCCTCAACTTCCTACAGGCCTCAGCACCTCCACATCTAAATTACAAATTTTTTTGAGTTATTTCAGTTTTGAATCCAACAGGAACAGTATTTAGTAGTGCCTCTAAAAATGGAGGGGAACAGTTACAGCCAGGAAGGGCAGTTATATGAATCTCTAATTACAGTTATGTCATTACTGACAATTCCAGATTTCAGTTGCTTCTTTCCCTTTTAATTCTCTCCATCCTAACTGGCTTCTGGACTATTGTTTTAATCACACTCAAACCAATCTGAGTATGAAAATTAAACAGCAACAAATATAGTAACACTGTTGTACAAGAATAAAGTTGAGGAACGTTAACAATAAGAAAACAAAAGCATTTTGCTCTTAACAGCAGGGAAAACGGGATCTGCAGGAGGGATCTCTGTGAATAGATGTGAATGGGAGCCCACAGCCTCGGCATCCATGAAAGATCCTTGCCTTTGGCAGTGGAGAATGACTTGTTTCCTTCCTCTTTGTCTGAGGCAGGGGTTAGCACATGAGAGGGAAGGAGTGGCTGGCTGGTTACACTGGTGTAAAAGGGTGTGCCAACAATGCAATTCCAGCAACAGCCTGAATTCCAGCAACATGCTTCAATTTACAAACAGTGGTGGTGCTGAGGGAAGTTTCAGCCTTGCAGCTGACAGCTAGCTGAGAATACAGACTCATTTTTCACTTGTTTCCTCCATGGAACCTGCATCTTTTCCATTAAAGGCTTTAGATTCTCATTTTCAGGTCAGACCATCAGTCATCATTTTCCAACACTACTAGTATTCACACTCCAAACTGTGTAAATGCAAGTTAGAAAGTAAGAAATGCTCCAATTCCTGCAAGAAGTGCTGCAAGTGCTAGAAAATCATATTCAAGAAAAGAACCATTAAAAAATGTTACATTCTGGGGGTGTATATTGCTAAAACTGCTCAGAACTCACAGCACTGCTGCCCAAAGTGGTTCCCCTCCAAAGCAACCACTCCAAACTGCTTAGGGAAGCTTTGCCTAACACAGGAGAACATCACCCCAGCTCCCATTCCCACTCCACCACGTGTCCATGGCTCTGACCTACTCTGCAACAGGGCTTTTAAACATCTGCAGGATTGTCTTTTGCTTGTTCTTAGGCAGTGAACAAATATCATTTGTGTCACTAGTATTAACCACACAATTCAAAACCTTTCCTTCCTTGATGCTGGGGGATTTCACCCGGACCTTGGCCGGGGACTGCCAGTTTTCATCGCAGGAACCTTTCCTAGTCTTGTGGTGATTGGTTTCAGCCTGTGTTTTTGATCCCTTGGAGTCTTTTGCCACCTTGGAACTTGCCTTCCTGCCAGAGGAGTCTTTCACAGCCCGAGGTGGTTTGGTGCGGAGCAGGTACTCGTCTGGAGAGCCCTTCTGCCTGTTGAGTGTCCTTTCCTCCTTGTCCAGCTCCTTCTGCAGCTGCAGGGCCAGCAGCCTGTCCTGCTCCTCCTGCCTGCGCCTTTCATAGAACTCCTGCTCAAAGGCTCGTTGCATCTGCAAGTTAAAGTCACTCATCTGCTCTCCTTGGTCTTCTACACTTTCTGAAGAGGTCCTTCTCCTCTTATCAAACACGCCCAAGTCAATCACAGCATCAGCTGGGACCTCCAGTAACTTCCTTTTGGGAGTCTCCTTAGAGTTCTGTGGCCTCTCTGGTGTCTCTTCATCTGCATGTCCAGGCTCCTGACCCAGATCACACAACGCAGTCTGGCTGCCAGACATCCCACAATCCACTCCTAACTGCCCAGAGGTACAAGTGTCATCAGAATTTTCAAGGTTTGCCCTTTGGACACGTGTTAAATTGCCACTGTCTGACTCAATTCCATTATCTTCTCCTCTGGATCCAAGAACAACTGTCCTAGAGCCTTCCCCTTCTGTGCTTCCATGAAGTGCATCTGGAACTCCAGCTTCTAAACCATTTGGTGCTGGTGTGTTTTCCTGCTTGATGGTGGCAGTTTCACCTGAAGCTGAGGCACTGAAATAGTTCATGCACGATTCCAAAAATGAATCCTTAGCAGCAGATTCTTTATTTACATTGGTCAGCTGTGGAGACAGGGTTGGCATTTCCTCTTGCTCATCCTGCAGCGCAGAACTGCTGCCTTCATTGCTGTTGGGCTCCTGAAGAAAAGGGAGACACCACTAATGGAGTAAATTTATCAAAAGCCCATGGATGTGAATAAACACCAAACTCACTTCTCATAGCTGCATTGACCTGAGTGCTCTGGGATAGCAACTCAGATACTTTTCTTCCTGTTTAATAATAACGAAAATACTTAAAGTAACTGCAGAAGCCCAGCTAAAGTACTGAAACCACAACTCAAGCCTGCTCATCTTCTTTGGAGGTCTTATGATCAAACCAGCAGCCATGGAATGATGTATATCAGGGTGCACCCTCCTCCAGTGGACTCCAGAACTGGGAATCATGAATACTGAAGGTAGCTTAAAAAGGGCAGGATAACCTGCCCAGCGCTGATATGCAAGGGGAATAGAGGACTGGAATCCTACAGGCAAGGGGAAAATATTCCACAGTTACAAACTCTGAGATTTATAACAAAATGACTCCACTTACCACAGAGATAGAGCTGCTCCTGCCTCTTCCTGTGGTACTGGAGAACGATGCTGAGCCCAACATGCCATAATTCTTTGGAGACAGATACCTTAAAAGGAAAAAAAAGGATACCCTTTTAAACATTTTTGTCCCTGAATTGTCAGTCCCTTGCATTATACAAGATCTTCAGGTTCATTCTGACAAGCAAAAAATTTCCTCCTTTGAGGAAATGTTTTAAGCTTCAACACTTCATATTTAGGGAAGCCGGCCTACAGCATTCCAAAGAAGCAAAAGGGGCAGAGGGACACTGAAACAGGCCAGTAATGAAAGAAGCACTTGGCTGAATCCCTTACTTCTGAATGTCTCCAGAGTTGCTTGCTTTGTTCTTTGCCTTGCTCAGGTTCATTGGGGATGCCTGAAGGGAGAGGCTGTGTGCTGGTGACGGGCTGCCAGGCACGTGTCCCTCGGGATCCTCGTTCTGCCACACAAGTAAAAATAGCATTAGGTAAAACACAACACAACACAACCAAACTGCAGAAACCTCAGGGAACTACTTTGGGTTTGCTGCAGAATTAATTACTTCTGTCCAAAGAATTCCAGAACTGTGAGTAACAGATGGTTACTGAGAAAGAAATACTAATCTAGCACTGAGGGACAAAACAAATTAATAAAACAAAAAACAAAACAAAACAAAACAAAAAAATCTCCAAAAGGTAAGGTACATTTTCACTGTATATTCCTTTCTTCCAATACAGGTTACAGGTATTCATTTCTTCCAAAGAAGTAGTTTTAAATCATGAGGAAAAGGAAGCACAGAGCAGAAAATCAATGTTTTAAAATGTTTCACAATGAAAACATGCAGCACACATGCTGGATTACAAGTGTGTATTACACAGGCTTCACCCTCTCCTTGGCTTTTCAAAACTTAATGGTCAATCAAGGCTTTAAAGTACTGGGGGGTGACAATAGCTTTCAACTACAACTAAGATAAATTTAAACTGTTCCAAATTTTAACATTTGCTCTGAGAATTTGAAGTTGCTTCCACTATATTGACATTTGCAGCTGTCCCACTGATCCTGACTCACCAGACTGTTACTGAGCTGCCAGGCCAGCTCTTCATCTTGCTTCAGCTGCTTCTCCATCTCCTTCCTTCTCTCTTCTGCCAACCTGTGCTCCTCCTCCTCCTCTGCCAGCAGCCGCTGGATGTATTCCTCACTCGCCTTGTTCTCCTCCTGCTCATGTGCTCGCCTTTCTGCCTCCACCTAAACCAGATGTTAGAAAAAATCCACCTGGTTACTACTGCAGGGCCACACTTCACACCACAGCCTCTGAGATGGCACTCCTTCAACGTGAACCATTCACTGCTCATAAAATACAGCAGTATTTCAATGAGTCTCAAAGATGTAAGAATCACGTGGATACTGTGTGTAGAGCCTTGGGTCTGACCAGAGTGACAAACCTTTTGGTTTCTCTAACATTATACCACTAACCTTGCTAACCTGCAAGGTTAAACTCCATCCTCACCTTTCAAAGTGTTAGTAACAAAAACTAAGATCTCCAAAAACATGGATCTACAGAGAAACCAGGATTAGAATTCTTTCTAAGGCTGAATGCCAGCTATCCCAGAGCATTTGCTCAACTTGCTTTTACCATTACATCCCTCAAAGACAGTACATCTCTCTTCTAGAAGAGTACTGCTTCCTTGAAACATGCAAAACCCAAAGCAGCAGGCCAGGAGTTTTAAATCTGCTCTCCTTACAGCAGACATGCTGGGAGATCAGTTACCAGCAACTCCATAAAGAGAGCAAAGTACTTCAAGAATAATAGTTTCTTTGGAAATACCCCCTGGTCCTCTGCTTCATGTGCTCCTGTTACCACCAGCAAGGGGCTCTCAGGGAAAGGAGCACTCCCATAGATTTTCCAACTCTAAATCTTGATACTACTCTGTCTGAATTGGAAGAAGGATCCTTAAATAGGCCAAAATTCAAAATTTTTTAAAATCCTTATTGATTTTCAAATGAGCACAGGTAACAGAGTGAACAAGGAAGAAAGAAAATGCTGAAGGTTATCTAATTGTGGTCTCTTACTTGGAGGGAAATCAAGAAGACAAATATAAAACCAAAGCTCAAATAGTTCCAAATTTCTACATTTGCTACTTTTATGTACATTGACTGAGAGATGAAGTAGGAGGTATAGATCAAGAAAACCTGAGAAATGTCACTTCATGTCAAATACAAAAAAATCTCTTCCATCAATTTAATTCATGATTCAGGAGTGACCAGAATGTTCTTGCAGCTGCACTGCCCTTTTAAGTATCTTTATTATTCAATAAAACTACAGCTGTTTGTGGGAACAATTCAAATAACTGGGTATGAAGCATTTATGCTTTTTAAACGTATTTTTAGACTTACCTTACTAATCTCTGCCTCATATTCCTGCCTCAGCTCCCCAGGCTTGCTCAGCTGGTGCTGTGGCTTGGGGGGACAGACTAATCAAAAGGAAAGAGAGGAAAAAACCCAAAGTCAACAAACACAAAGTCATGACAGTCAGCAACAAAGGATTTTAACAACAAAGGATTTTAACTCCATATCCTGTCCTGGGAATGATTTGACTTAAATCAAGTGTTGTGATTTTAAAAAGGAAGGAATAAAGTACAAAATACCAAGGAATAAAGTTTACACAGTAGAAAAGCACGGTGTTACAGAGTGACAGGAACAGGAGGTGTTTCCCAAGCACTATATATAAAGCAAATATAATGGAACAAAGTGCCCAGAGAAGCTGTGGCTGTCCCTGGATTCCTGGAAGTGTCCAAGGCCAGGCTGGATGGAGCTTGGAGCAGCCTGGGATAGTGGAAGGTGTTCCTGCCCATGGCAGGGAGGTGGAATGGGATGATCTTCAAGGTCCTTCCCAAGCCAAACCATTCCCTCATTCATTCTCTGTTGGTACACTGACCATAATTTGTGAGTTTCACTCTTTTTCATTACAAAGACCTCAGAACACTGCAAGTGGAACAAGCTGTCCTACAGGCAACCTACCAAAATGTCCCCCAAGGGCACTTGCAACATCATAAACCCCAAAAATCTTTCTTCAAAAAGTTAGTCAGATTTCACTCCCTTCTCCCTGACATCACAATTTTCAGCTCATTGATTCTTGCATTCAAACGCCTGGAATTTCATCAAACTAAGTAACACTTAAAAATCTTTTAACTACTTCACTTACTTGACAGTGACAAGGAAACACACTCACAGACTCAAACACTCTGCTTGCAGATGCCACAGCTGCAAATAAGCAATGAACAAGGCCAGGCAGCCACACACCAACACCCCACACCAAAGGCATGAACAAACACTCACTGAAACGACCAGACAATGTAATTTTTATCCTCTGCACTACAAATGAAGAAGGCATTGCCCACCTCTTCCCTACCCCTTTTGAGGGGAGAGCTCTCTCTGCCAGCAGTAACACACCTGCCTACCCACAGCTCCTTATCTCCCAACATCTGAAGTCCACCCGCAGCAATTCCTGTGGCAAAGCAGAGACATGTCAGGACAAGTGACCCCACACTTACTTTCCTCATCCAAATCCTGTCCGTTAATCCTCCGCTCGCACTCCTCTGGGTAATTCTTCTGAATCTTCTCCCAGAGCTCCCAGTTGACAAGAGTATTCCTGCGGGTATTGTACCGTGCCCAGGAGGAGACTCGACGCCTACAAAAGGGGCAGCAAAGACTGGCCTTTTCCACCGTCATCTGGAAGCAGTAATTGCAGAGGGTATGGCTGCACGGCAGCGTGACAGGCTCCACAAAGATCTCCATGCAAATTTGGCACAGGCAGTCGGACAAGGAGAGCGGGGCCTTGGATTTCTTCGACATGCTGACTTGAGGTAGAGGAACAACACTAGGATAACATCAGGGCCTGAAAGCAAAAAGAAACTGTTATGTTCCTTATGGGAAGGAAAATACAAAATGTTTTAGAGCCACTTTAAGAAATCGCTCGTGGATTAACAAGCCTGCTTAAGTGATTGCTTTTGCTCAGGGCTCGAGAGATTCCTGAGGAAGACGCAAATCTTTACAGAAGTCATGGAAAAGCTGTACCAGGTTTTCCTACTGCAGTTTCCTGTGAGCTGTAACAAGTGCTTTGGAAATTGCAAGGAGGTGGTAAGGAGAGAGGGGAAAAGAAGGTGAGAGTTCTTCCAGCCACCTCTATTACTCCCCTCTTCTCCCACCACTCCCTGTCTGTGATAAGATAGGCTGGATACATTATTCCAGTTACCTTAACCTTCCATTCCCTCATTTTTTCAGTATATGTGCATCCTTTGAGAGCTGCTTTTGGCACAAGCTTGTTTCCAGCACGTTCTGAAGGTGAAATACATCACAGCAGAGCAGCTTCTTCCTCATTCATTCGCTCGCTTAAGCTAGGACTATAAAGCTTTTTTTCTTAAGCTAAATTAAGAATTAAGACTTCAGCACCTTCTTGTATGACTTGAAACTGTGGGGGTCATCTGTCTCCTCAAACGATTTTTCCACTTGGCACCGCAATACTGTGGGAGAGAAAAAAAAAAAAAAGACACATGCAGCAAAAGAAGAAACACACTGATTTTTAAATTACAAGCTTCTTTAAAAGGCAGCTTCAGAGGCAGGAGGCCCGCGAAAGCAAAGCTGCCATTGCTCACAGAGAACTCGCCATGGAGACAAATACACGTTAAGGCGGGCTTTATTACTTCCGCAATTTTTATTGACCAAAAAACAACCCCCGGGCGGTCGGTGCCCAGCCAGAGGGGACCCCTGGCGCCCCCCAGTCCCCAGGGTGAAGGAGGGTCCCCGGGGAAGGTCCCAGCCAGACCCGCACCCACCGCTCCGGACGCGGCAGAGGCCGCGGCGCCCGCAATGGCGGCTGCGCCCCGCCCTCACGGAGGGGCCGTTCCCGCCGCCCGGCTGAGGGCTCCGCCTCCTCCTCCTTCTCCTGCCGTCCTTCCTTCTCCTCCTCCTCTTCTTCTGTCTCCTCCTTCTCCGCTTCCACCTGCCCCGCCGAGCCTGCTGGGAGACAGAGCCGGCGGGCCCTCAGGGGAAGGCGGGCTGGGCCGGAATGGCTTCGCGCTGCCGCAGAGCAGCGTCGGGCGGGATGTGAGGGATAAATCCTTCCCTGTGAGGGTGCTGAGGCGCTGGCACGGGCTGTGCCCACGGCCGGCCGGGCTCGGAGCCGGGGTTTGTGCCCCGGCCGTGCTCACCTGGCCGCAGGTGCCCACGGCACGTCCCCCCTCAGGTCCTGCTGCAGCATCTCGGCCTGCCGGTCAAAGTCTTGCTCCAGGCTCTGCAGGCTGGAGTCCAGCTGGGCGAACCGAGCCTCCAGCCACAGCAGCCTGCTCTCCACTCTGCAAAACGAGAGCGAGCCTGTCTCGGAAGGGTTTGGGCCTTTCTGCCGTGATTTGCGTTGTGAGCAGCTCCAGACCCCCTTCTAGGCATCCTCCCAAGATTTGTGAGAATACCACTAAAAGTCAGGGTTTATCGTCACATTTTTTTGGCCACATCTTTTTCCTGGTGCAGAGATCTTAAAATCTCCCAAATTCTCAAAATCCCAATTAGTATGTAGATATATCTGCGGCAAAATTAGATCTGTCTAGACAAAATTAGTACATAGATATACCTGCAGCTCTCAACCATATTATAGCTGTTTCTCTAACATATTTTGAGGTGATTTATGCTTTTATTTCTAATGACATGGTCTTTTGAACCGTTTTCATTTAACATTGAGCAGAACTTCTCATTACTCCTCTAGTTAAAACTTATGCAAATAGTAAGCCACCTGCAGTGGTTTTTTTAAATAGGAGTGTCCTTCCATGGAACAACTGTGATAAAAACTACTTCATAGCTTGTGTTTATTAACTGCTTTTTCATTATTTGGTATCTCATATTATGAAATACCATATATCTCATATGTGTACATGTACCATATGTTTCATATGAGATACAGACCATGTATCTCATATAATAAAATATTTAATTTTTGGTGTTTTTCCCTATTTAAAATTGTAAATTATAAAGATGAGGTTTTGAGTTTTAAGCCACTACACTTCTGCTGAAGAAAACTGCCTGGTTTAAAAGAACTTGCTGTGTTGAGACAAGGTACAAAGGAATGCAAATATTTATCTTTGTACCCATTTCTCTCTTTCCTGGAGATACAGGGTGTCCTGGGCTTCTGTCACTGTGGGTGGTTTTTGTAAAGACAGTTTTCTCCACATTTTCCTCAATTACCTGATCGACATCAAGGCATGTTCTTGAGAATCCTGAGGATCTGAAAGTTAATGTAAATAATTCAATGTTCCTTCCATAATATGGAACAGCTATCTCAGTACTATGTACTCAATAATGATTTACTAGCAGAACATCACCTGCTCCTGAATTTTTTGTGATTTTTCTTTTTGTTTAACTTCAGGCCATATCAGCTAACAATAACTACACTATCAGCAAATATTATTACCTACATATTTTTCTTTATTTTTTTTTCATTCCTAGTTTGCTCCATTCCTTCTGTTACTATTATTATTATTGTATTTTTTAAATGAGTTCTGAATTGTGACCTACCTGTGTTAAGCACTCTATTCATGTTTGTTGCCCTATTTCGTGTATCTTTGGATGCACTTTTTATAAGGATAAAAATACACAGGAGCTGGTGATGACGTTTAAAAATAAAAAGCCCAAACAAAACCCTTCAAACATCTTTCCATTTTTTGACACATATGCCACGGAATTTTAATGCCTGTTGTTATAAGAGATGACCAAAAATGCCATTTTTTCCTACCAGCAGTGCCTGCCTCACTCCTACCTTGCCCTTCTCCAAACCAAACCCTATTTTGCATTGTCTGCAGCTGACCTGAAAGAGGAGAAAATAAAAATACTTCACCAGTGGCATATTTTATTTAGTATCCCCGGCCTTAATGACTTTAATTCATTGTCTGGCCGCTTGGGCAGATCCTTGTCTAACGATTTTCTCTTGTTTCCTCAGGCTACGAGGCTTCCTCTGCAGCCTGGTGAAAGCTCATCTTACTGCGGGTAGAACTCCTCTTGCTTCAGCAAGAATTCTGGGACGAAAATAGAACTTTTATTGGAAAATTAGGCTGGTTTCATGTGGAAATGTAGGGAGTGCAGAAGAACTGGAAGGGTTGATGTGTCATAATTGGATCGAATCTGTCAGCACAGTGCAGAAACTGAGGTGAGGTGAGTCGGGTTTGCTGTGAATGACTTTCAGAGCTGGGTTGTTAGATAATGAGTGCTCTTGCCGGTGAGTTGCTCCCTGGTTTGCAGCTTTTTATCATGGTAAATAAGCTTCTTCATGGCCCATTCTCCAACTTCCTCCTCTACAAGTCAGAGTAAAGTTATCCAAGATCTCATCACTAATGCTACTCTCAGAGCAGCAGTAGTTTCTCAGCAGCCTTCAGTCCAACACTTTACTATTTGACCAGTTTTATCTCTCATTTTTTTAATTGCCTCTCTGTAAATTAATCTTCTGTATTTTTAAGCAGCTGCAACAAACATTTCAGCACTTGCCAATTTTGGATCTGAAAATGTCTGTCCAGTTATACCACGGTAGATCCATACATGATCTCCCATAGCTGTTACTGAATTCTGATAGACAGAGTACTGCTGCCTCTTGATCTAAGTTTGGAATGAAAAGAGGAAGTATGGATTAAACCTCCTGCTTTCATTTCCATCATGGCCTCTGAACACTTTTTCCTTTAGTGTAAGTGAAGTTACCACTAAGTCAGTGACCTCTAACTCTGACTAGTGTACACACAAACCACATCCCCATTCTTTACCAGAAAGCTTTTAAAATTCCCCTCTTATTAGCACACAGAGTACACTTGGAAGCTATGCAGTAGAAGCTCCAGCATTCCCACTTCTCTGGAAATGTGGTTGTATGTAAAATCTTATTTCTGCTATTCAGGTATTTACAGAAAATGACATTTTAGAGCTGTCATATGGGTTTGATTTTCCAGGCCAGTGCAGCATCCCACACTTCTCCAAGCTCTCCCCATTCACTCACTCCATGGTACGTTAGACACACACTCCTTCAAGAAGTTTCCCGCAGAATTAATTTTCACTTTTTTCTTTCAGGGATTGTTTCATCATTTCTCCCTCTGGCCAGGTCTCCAATAGCTACTTTTGTGTTCACCATCATGTGAATCAGAGTCATAAAGGCTGTGGATGAACCAGCAGTATGAACAGTATCTCAACAAGAGGAGCAGTTTCTTTCCAGGTCTGTCATCTGTCTGTCTGTCAACACATAATCATTCATTTCCTAAGCAAAAGTACTGCATCCCATAAGCAGTGATACTCTTGATAGGGATCTTTTTACTGCAGGTAAACCACAGTTGTACGTATGACACCTGATTTGACTTTAAAATGTCTCAACACTGCGTAGTTTGCCTTTAAATGTAACATTGTAGAATCCCAGAGTGGTTTGGGTTGGAAGGACCTTAAAGCCCACCTCATTCCATCCCCTGCCATGGGTAGGTACACCTTCCACTATCCCAGGGTGCTCCAAGCCCTGTC